>JARKIP010000191.1:0-220439 GCA_029990175.1 Petunia secreta | reverse complement strand
GTTGTCAATTCAGAGGATGAACATGCAGGCATTAATCTCTCTGAATCAGAAGAGGAAGACTCTCATGCCCAGCAGCTGATCCATGCCTTTAGTCCTCAGCATTATGAGCAGGACCAAATAGGTGAGGAGGATCTGCAAGTTATGATGGAACAACAGGGCCTATCCCCTGGACAGCAGTACCAGTTTTCTCCCAGGGTGACTAGGAGGAAATCCAAAAAAGACCAAGTGCTGAAGTCTCCATGATTAGTACACTAATATGGAACACTAGGGGCATTAGGACCCTAGGAGCAATTGATAGGATCAGGACTCTCAAGAAGCTTCAGAAACTTTCCTTCATAGCAGTTTTAGAGCCTTTTTTGGATGCAAGTCATCTTCAAAACTTCAAATTGTTAACAGGAATGGATGGTGCCTTCTCCAACCAAAATAGCAAGATCTGGTTGTTTTGGGAACAAGATTTCACAGCCAAGGTGATAACTGAAGATGAACAGCAAGTTACTCTAGAGCTTCAGCATGTTGAGATTGGTGAATGCTATTGGATCACTATAGTATATGCCAAATGTAAATCATATCTAAGAAAGCCATTATGGGATGCAATCAGAAGCCTGAATATTACAGACAAACCTTGGTGCATAGCTGGTGACTTTAATGTCATCAGCTCCACAGAGGAGAAATTAGGAGGTCTCCCATACCAGATACAAAAAAGCTTTGAGTTTCTCCAAGTCATTGAAGATTGCCAACTAATTGATTTGGGATACTCAGGAGCTAAGTTTACATGGTCTAATGGCAGATGCATGAATCAGAGAGTCTGGAAAAGGCTAGACAGGGTTATGGTAAATGATGAGTGGTTGCAAAAATGTCCTTTGACCACAGTGACTAATCTCTCATCAATTGGCTCTGATCATTGCCCTATGTTGGTGACCATGAAGACAAGGCCAGAAAACAGCACCAGATACTTCAAATTTCTGGACTGCTGGACCACTCATGCTGACTTCATCTCAGTGGTCCAACAGGCCTGGAGTACTGAAGTAAGAGGTAACCCCATGTGGATAGTGCAACAGAAGATCAAGGTTCTCTCCAATACCCTTAGCAGATGGTCCAGGCACACCTTTGGGGACATTCACCAGAAGGCTAGAGAATATGAAGAGCAGGTAGCAAAAGCTGAACAAGAACTAATGCAAGATAACACTGAAGCATCAAGAACTCAATTTCATAGAATCAAGGCTGAATACATCAGTTATATGAAGCTGGAGCAATCAGTCCTTAAGCAAAAAGCACACATGCAGTGGTTCAGAGAGGGGGATGCCAACACCAAGTATTTTCACACTTTGATGAGAGGGAGGAGAAGAAGGCTGTTCTTACACAGAATCAGAGATGACAGAGGAGTTTGGATAGAAGGAGATGAAGCCATTGCCTCAGAAGCTTGCTCCTTCTACCAACACTTATTCACCAGAGGAAATGAGTCCTTCAGTTTGGAGGATCTTGACTGTATACCCCAGTGTGTTGAAGAAGGAGACAATCAACTCCTCACTGCCATGCCTGATGCAGAAGAGATTAAAGCAGTTGTATTCTCAATGAATCCTCATAGCTCAGCTGGACCAGATGGCCTGAGTGGCACCTTTTTCCAATATTGCTGGGAAGTGATTCAGGAAGATATGGTCAGAATGGTTCAAGCCTTTTTCTGTGGTCAGAAACTCCCCAGGTTCTTTACTCACGCCTGTCTGGTCTTACTACCCAAGGTTCAATGCCCAACCAAGCTGTCTGAGTTGAGACCAATCAGTCTCAGCAACTTCACAAGTAAGATAATCTCAAAACTGATGTGTACTAGACTAGCAGGCATTCTTCCTAAAATCATATCTCTAAATCAGAGTGGGTTTATAAAGGGAAGGTCAATATCTGAAAATGTAATGTTAGCCCAGGAAATAATAGCTGACATTAAGAAGCCCAACTTGGGAGGTAATGTGGCTCTGAAACTTGACATGGCAAAGGCCTATGACAGGGTGTCATGGTCTTTCATATGCAATGTGCTCAGGAAAATGGGGTTCAGTGAGATGTTCATAGACATGGTTCTCAGAACTCTTGACAATAACTGGTACTCAGTAATCATCAATGGCACAAGACATGGATTCTTTAGCTCAACTAGAGGGCTAAAACAGGGTGACCCTCTAGCCCCTGCTTTGTTTGTATTGGGAGCTGAATTTCTCTCCAGAAAATTAAATGAATTGCATGATCTGCCTTCTTACAAAGGTTTTTACATGGAAGGAAAAGGGCCAAGGATCAATCATCTAGCCTTTGCTGATGATATAATCATTTTCACATCAGGAAGCAAGTACACCCTCCAGCAATTGATGCTAGTTCTCAAGCTATATGAAACCAGGACAGGGCAGCTGATCAATAAAGAGAAAAGTTTCTTTATCACTTCTCCACATGCATTTCAGGCTACCATCCAAAGAATTGAAGAAATCACTGCCTTCTCATGCAAGCAGGGCCCTATCAACTACTTAGGGTGTCCAGTGTATAGTGGGAGGAAAAGAATTCACTATTTTTCTCCCATGGTGGAAAAGGTAACTAACAAGATTGGGGGCTGGCATGGCAAGATGCTGAGTCCAGGAGGAAGAGCCACTTTAATCAAATATGTGCTACAATCTATACCAGTACACTTGGTTACAGCTATCACTCCACCAAAAACAACCCTGAAGCTGATAACCAAGTATCTGGCAGACTTCTTTTGGGGCATCAAAGATGAAAAACTCAAGTACCATTGGGCATCCTGGAAATCTTTGTCAGTTCCTAATGCAGAAGGTGGAGTTGGATTCAGAAGAATAGAAGATGTTTGCAAGACAATGCAGTATAAACAATGGTGGATTCTTAGGACCAAAGATACATTATGGGGCCAGTTCCTTAGGTCCAAATATTGTCAAAGATCCCACCTCATGTCAAAAAAGTGGGATACTGGTAACTCCCCAAGCTGGAAAATCCTTATGACAATCAAGAAGAAGGCTGATAGATTGATCAGATGGAGGATTCACTCTGGGTCATGTAGTTTCTGGTGGGACAACTGGTTAGGGACAGGCAATTTGGCAACAGAGCTAGCTCCAGGAAGGAGATATGGTAAAGTTCAAGTGATGAAATTTATCACAGAGGGAAGATGGGACAGGAATAAGCTCAGGATGGTAGTCCCAGAATCAGTGGTGGCCAGAATTGTTCAAGTGGAAATCAACTATGATGCAGCAAAACCTGATTCTCCTATATGGTCCCTCAGCTCAGATGGAGGATTCAATTGCAAGTCAGCATGGCACAGTATCAGGGAGGCCCAACCAGCAACCTTCATTGAGGCTCACACCTGGCACAAGCAGGTACCATTCAATAGCTCTTTCTTACTCTGGAGGGCTCTCAGGAATAAGCTCCCAACAGATGACAGAGTGATCAAATTTGGCCACTGTCTTGTGTCATCCTGTGTGTGCTGTATAGAACCCAAATGTGAGAATGTTGACCATGTCTTTAGTAGTGGAGCCTTAGCATTCAAAGTCTGGAATTTTTTCTCAGCTCCTCTTGGATTCAATATTCAGCACTCTGTCTCCCTAAGGTCCAGATTAATGCATTGGTGGTTAAGACCAGCCAAAAATGCAGCACATCAAATTCTGATCCACTGTCTCCCCATTCTCATTCCATGGCACCTTTGGAAGAATAGATGCAATAAAAAGTATGGCAATAAGGCTTCATCTTTGATCAGAACTCTGCATAACATCACAGAAGACCTCAAACTCATTCTCTTCAACTCCTTTCCTGAGCTAGAATGGCCAAAGAATTTTATTGAGATTGCCTGCTATGCTGAAAGACTGCAGCAAGTGAAAAGAAGCAAGGCAGTAACCTGGGAAGCACCACCACCTGAATTTGTCAAACTCAACACAGATGGTAGTGCTCTAAACAATCCGGGGAAAGCAGGGGCAGGTGGGGTTATCAGAAACAGCTTGGGGTCCTTCATAGCTGCTTTTGTCTCCCCCCTAGGCACTCAGACCAATAATTATGCTGAGGCTCAGGGCATTCTTCAGGGTATGCAGCTCTGTCTCCACCTAGGTCTTCTTAAAGTGCTTGTTCAGACTGATTCTGCACTTATGGTGCATTGGTTAAACAGATCAGCTACCCCCCCTTGGCATTTGTTTAACATGATTTGCAAAATCCAGGACCTGGTAACCCAATTTAATGATATCAGGTTTGGACACTGCTATAGAGAGGAGAATATGGTAGCTGATTCCCTTTCAAAGCTTAGTCATACACTGACAACTCCTAGGACCTTTCAGAATTTCATGGACCTACCAAACAAAATAAAGGGACAGTTGTTGTTAGATAAGAAAGGAATGCCTAACTTCAGAGTCAGGAAGACAAAGAAGCTAAGGCACCCCTGATGCCCCTCCCAGTTATAGTAGACCCTACAATCCAAATTCCCCAAGTCCAAGGAAACTCTCAGTACAAAATGACATATACTCTGGTCTGCAGACTTTCATTTTCTCAAAAGAGTCAGCCTACTGTCCAAAGCTCACACTCTCCAAAATATACAACCATATACCACCCTTTCATTGACAGAACTTTGAGGATGCTTTACTGTCTGCAGGCTACTCAAATGCTCTGGCCCATATTTTTTCTTAACTCTATGCTTGTGCAGCTATGCAGGTGGAGCATAATGAAGATCTCAGGCCCTGAGGCTACTTGTCAGGAGCCCATGAAGTTTCTGCTTCCTCTTGGCCAATTCTGGCTTCAAGTAATATTGGTGGTGACACAGTATCATAAATGGATTGCTCTGCTCCCTATGCTACCTGTAGTTAGGAAAAATTTGAGCAATAAGCAAAGGTTTGGGTACTCTCTGATTAGTCTGGGTGTCATTCCAACTAGGTTGCTTCTGTCTAAACAAGCAGCTGAGTCTGAAAATGACACATCAGTTAGCTATTATCAGCCTGGAAATACTCTCATGTGCAAATCCATGCAACAATGCAGACTCATAATAATCACAAAGTCAGCTTCTCTGTCCAAATTAACTCCCTGGCAAATGCACTTAACATACCCCAAATCATTTCTTCACAGACCTGTAGCTGTGCTTCACTGTCTGCAAGTACACTACATGGTTTGGCCAAGCTTAACTGACTGGGTGTTAATGCAGACTTGCAGGAGGAGGAGTTGGTATGAGGACAACATCAAGGAGGGGCTATACTGGTCTTTTCCAAGATTCACAGCCTATTTTTCTAAATGCAGACTCAACTCCCTAAAAGGGTCAGCCTCATTGTCAAACATACCCCAAGGTCCAAAAAATTGCATCAATAAAAAGCCAATCCTTGACAAGACATGTGGGGTGCTTCACAGTCTGCAAGCATATCATGTGTCTTGGCCCCCAAGTTTACCTAACTGTTTGCTCATGCAGCTTTGCAGGAGGAAGAAGGCAAACTGGGAGAATAGTCTATCCCATTTGCCCTTGAAGTTTACATCTAATGAATATGGTCCTCTGACTTACTGTGTCTGGTTGTGGATCACAGAACACGCTGCTTCCTGGAGAAAGTTCACAATGCTCCCTCTCTTCTGTCATGTAGCAAATGAGCTTGGACATATTTTTCCCCAGGACAAGCAGAAACAGTCCTCCTTGGGCCCCTTCCTAGGATTGCCTTCAAACACCAATTTTGGGAAACATTACTTTACTTCTAGGATCTGTTCAAGTCTGCACTTGTCTGTTCAATGTTGCTTGAGCTCACTGGCCAACTGGGCAATACAGTTAGTCCCTACATTTTGCTACTGGGAATCAATGGAAAAGGAGAACACCCTTGAGCCAAGCTTGCCTCTGCTTCTGCTAAGACTTAATGATGGCTGCACTGACCTGATTAAATCAGGAATCCTACACCTGAGGCTCAGGTTCACACATGCTCAGCAAGTGCACAACTGGCTGGGAATATATCAGGTTCCCATGCTGCTCCTGTTGCTGGTTCCTTTCCAATCTCATTTGGGCTACCCACAACTGCCAACACCCTTAACCATTGTCCTTGGGTGTACTCTACTGAAAGACACTTTGATCCAGCTTTTTCTGCCTTCTGCCTGTACCTTTGGTAATGGAAAAGGCACACAGAACTTGTGCCTGCTGACCTGCACTGAAGGAATTGAAGCTGAAGACCTGGTCTGCTTGTTGTCCATCTCCATTAGGATGCTGATACTGACCTCCAATACTGGAAAGTTCCATAGCATGTCTCTGCAAGCACTGATGCTTGACTACTCTGCTTCTGGAAATGAGCACTCTTCAACCTGGATATCCTCATCTTACAGGATAGCTGGAGTGAAGACTTCCTCATCTCCTTTCACTTTTGTTAGTATAGTTCTACGTGGTAGGCTAACTATTTTTTGCAAAGGGAAGAAAACTCTCACACAAGCCTTTTGGCTCTTGTATATAGGTGCTAGCACCTACCTTAGATTTGTGAGGAGTCTAATTGGTACATCTAGACCCCTTTCCCTTAATGATGACTTAGACTTTTCTAGACTGGAGGTAAGGTTTATGTCCCCCTCTTTGTACTTATGCTTTATAATAATGGACAGGTCGGGGTCTATGCCTAACCCTGCATTGGAACAATTAAGTGTGACCTGAAAAGCACATTTAGTTTGTTCTAGTGGTTTTGTTAAAAAAAAAAAAAAAAAAAAAAAAAAAAAAAAACCCTAAACCCTAAACCCTAAACCCTAAACCCTAAACCCTAAACCCTAAACCCTAAACCCTAAACCCTAAACCCTAAACCCTAAACCCTAAACCCTAAACCCTAAACCCTAAACCCTAAACCCTAAACCCTAAACCCTAAACCCTAAACCCTAAACCCTAAACCCTAAACCCTAAACCCTAAACCCTAAACCCTAAACCCTAAACCCTAAACCCTAAACCCTAAACCCTAAACCCTAAACCCTAAACCCTAAACCCTAAACCCTAAACCCTAAACCCTAAACCCTAAACCCTAAACCCTAAACCCTAAACCCTAAACCCTAAACCCTAAACCCTAAACCCTAAACCCTAAACCCTAAACCCTAAACCCTAAACCCTAAACCCTAAACCCTAAACCCTAAACCCTAAACCCTAAACCCTAAACCCTAAACCCTAAACCCTAAACCCTAAACCCTAAACCCTAAACCCTAAACCCTAAACCCTAAACCCTAAACCCCATTCACACACCACTCCCCGAAATTAATTTTTTCAAATTGGAACGCGCCTACACGCGCCCGAAATAGGCGAAATTCAGCTCCATGGCGCCACACGCGCCACCCGACCCCCAACCGCCTCCGGACCAGTCGAAGAAGATAGATCACCCCCCTACACACATCTCCACCGAACAGAATCCCTCAATTCAACCCGTGGTGACCACAATTTCGAATCAAAGTGTGGAGGTCACCACACTCGAGATCACGCGCTTACGGGAAATCATTTCCCTCTTTGAATCTGGAATGATTCAAGCTAAGACGCCACTTGGAGAAGATTTGGCACCTATCAATCCATCTCCTCTCCAAAATTCAGAAGTTTTTATCTTGCCAAATCAAAGATCAGAAGAAATCAATTCTGTGAGAATCGCCCAGAAATCGCCCAACAGTCGCCTTCAGTTTCAGGCCATCCCCGGCAATTTTTCTCACAACCCAACCATTGGGGAATGTTGTCCATCATCAGATGCACCTCTCCAACAAAATTCAGAACATTTGGCCGGTGGAAATTTTTCCGGTGAACTTCAGGCCATTTCTCAGAGAGCTCCGACGGCTGGTTTTGATCAGAGTGAACGGAAAAATGAGGACAATTCCCAGCTGCAACCCCCTGTCACAAAAGGCCCAATTCCCATGGCTTCATCAGAATTTAATTTGGGAATTAGGTCTTCTCAACTTCAGACCACCGGAGTTTTAACTTCAGGCAACCAGGAAGGACAAAATCAATCTCAGCAACTTCAGACTGATACAAGTGGCTCTCAAAGGGAGGTAATTCATCATAATGCTCTATCCTTTGATCAGATCATAGCTAAATCCCCACTGCACCTTTATCCTAGTCCAGCTGAAGGTCCCCAGCAGTTTGGAAACACAGGGACTGAAAAAATGTTTCAAGAGGCTGTCAAGGACCCTCTGAATCCTAAAGTCTTAACAAGTTTTTGCTTCAAAGACCCCAAAGGTCAAGCTGAAGCTCCAGTTACTGTTCCATTGCCTGAATTGCCAGAAATAGTTTCAGTTGGCTCTGCTACCATCCCATCTAATCAAGGGATCCTCCTAAGCCCTGGGAACACTAGTGTCAATTTAAATGTGCAATTAACTGATCTAAGTGAACCCAAAGAGCCTGAAAATGATAGCAGACCTGAAGCTAATGAGACTCTGGGGGATTTGACCCTAAAACCATTGAGTGAAACTCAGGGGAAGGAAAGAAATGGCCACAACCAAAGTCAACTCCCTACTCTGCATCAGGCCAAACCCTCAGTATTTGGCAGATTGACCTTTCCAAAAGTGTCCTCCAATTTTGAAAGAGGTCAGTCATCTAGGCAAACAAATGCTCCTGCTAATCAGACAAACAGAATTGTTCCCATATTGAAGCCTAGCCTTCTAAATGTATCAGAAAAGGAACCAAACAACTCTGTGTTACCACCCCCTGTTCCTACAGTTACTCCTCAATATGCCAACATTCTAAGGAACAAAGCCCCAACAGAGGAACCCAAACTTGGTCTGATGCCACCTATAATCACTACAAAACAGGGACTTCCAGCTATTCTGTTTAAAAGAGATGACTTCATGGTCAAAATGGCTAGAAAATGCAGATACACCATAATAGGCAAGTTCTCTAGTGTTATGCCTAAGATGGAAGTTATCAGGAAAAGCTTAACCTCTCAGCTTCAGATAAAAGGAACTTGCAGAGTGACACATAGAAATCCTACTCATATCTATATTGATTTAGATAATGAGGAAGATCATGCCACAGTTTGGCATAAGGAGAAGATATATATTGAAGGAAGGGCTGTCAGGTTATTCACTTGGACCCCTACTTTCAAACCAGAGGAAGAAACTACTTTGTCTCCTGTTTGGGTGGAACTCCCACAGCTACCATGGCATTGTTTCAACATGGAATTTGTCACCCAGCTTCTGGAACCAATAGGGAGGGTTCTTTTCTTTGATGCAGCTTCAGCTCAAAGGACTAGAGGTAGTGTGGCAAAGGTCAAGGTAGAGATTGACATTACTAAGCCCAGGCCTCCACATATCTGGGTTGGTTTTCCTCATGAAGAAAAGGATGTTTTTGGAGATGGATACTGGCAAGAGCTTCAGTTTGAAAATGTTCCTGAATATTGTCAATACTGTAAGCATCAAGGGCACCCTCAGAACATTTGCAAAAGGAAGCAGAAGGATGATGAATACAAGGCTCTTAGAGAAAAACAGGAGACTCAGGGATATTTGAATAACACAGGCATGACTCATATTGAAGACTATGAACTGGCCTCCAGGAATCACCAAGCTACACAGCAGAATGCTCCAGATTTCAGAAATGATAGCAGGGAAGTACCTCATAATTTTCAACAGTCACAACAACCAAACGATCAATGGCAACAGGTGCAGAAAAGAAAAAGTACTAAGGGGCCATTCAAAGACCAGAACAGATCTCAACCAGCTAGGCAAGGGCAACTAACAGGACAGCAGTCTAGTGCAGTCAAACCAGGTGTGAAATTCCAACAGAAATCTCAGCAGCCCCAGTATGTGCAACACCATCAAGCTGAAATACCAGGGCCCAGTTCAAGACCTATAACACAGCAGGAAGGACCTTTGGAAACTTCTCAACAAAGAAGAAGAATGGGGAATCAAAGCAACAATCAAGCCACTCAATATCATAGAGCACAACAAACAGGAAAGCCAATAGCAGATGATTATGTTCCCTTCACTTGGACAAGAACAGATGTTTCTCACTTTGAATCAAACCAGGAAGGTAAGGGGGGAGAGCAAGAAGAATTGAATGTTGAGGAGGCCCTTCACAGTAAGCATGGTGAAGCTTCTGGGAAGGGACAGGTTGGAACTAGCAAACAGACAAAGGAGCAGGGCAAGCAAGTTGAAGCAGAGGGTACAGAGGTAGCAGGAGACAAGGCAACCAATCAAAATGGTGAACCAAGTTCAGACAATGCAGAGGTCACTCCTCTGGTTAGGAAAAACAAAGGAAAAGCTGTGGCACTTGAGCAAGTTACAAAATCAAGATCCAGAAAGTCCAAAAAATTAAACCAAAAGAAAGTTAGAGCAACTACAAAAAAACCACAACCAGAACAGTCACCCTACCCCCATTCTAAAAATATGGTTTCTGTAGAACCTTTCTGTGAGGAGCCTCTTCAAACTCACATGAATGCATCTGATGATCAGGACCAGGATAATTCAGAAGAAGAAGATGTTGATGACCACCTAGGCCTTAGGGAACTCCATGACTCTATCCTACAGGCAGAAGAAATTAAGCAGTGTGCTATCAATAAGCAGGTTTTAGAATTCAGTCAGGCAAATACTCAGGAAGATGACTACAGAGTTATTCAATCAGAGGATGAAAATGCCACATTTGATTTGTCAGAATCTGAGGAAGATACAGAACATGTGAATCAGCTCATTCAAGCATTTGGACCTCAGCATGAAGCTTTAGATCAGCCAGTCACTGAAGACATTCAAGACCTTATAGATCAACAAGGTCTTTCACCAAGACAGAGTTATAAAATTTCTCCTAGAGTCACTAGGAGGAAATCCAAGCCAGAACAACTTCAAGCCCTTCCATGATCAGTGCATTGATATGGAATACTAGGGGAATTAGAACCCTGGGGGCAATTGAAAGAATCAAAACTCTCAAAAAACTTCATAGACTGTCTTTCATAGCAGTCTTGGAGCCTTTCCTTGACAAGAGTCATCTTCAGAATTTCAAAATGCTAGTGGGAATGTCTGGAGCATGGGCAAACTCAAATAGTAAAATTTGGTTGTTTTGGGATTCAGACTTCAATGTCAAGATTATAGCTTCTGATGAACAGCAAGTAACAATAGAGATACAACATGTGGAGTTTTTAGAAATATGCTGGTTAACCATAGTTTATGCTAAGTGTAGAGCTCAACTGAGAGTATCTCTGTGGGACAAATTAAGAAGTCTTAGTGATGAAGAGAAACCATGGTGCATTGCAGGAGATTTCAATGTCATCACTACTATTGAAGAGAAACTTGGAGGCTTGCCTTACCAAATTCAGAAAAGCTTTGAGTTTCTGCAGGTTATAGAGGAGTGTCACCTCACTGACCTTGGGTACTCAGGAGCCAAGTATACCTGGTCTAATGGGAGGTGCATGCAAAAAAGAGTCTGGAAAAGGTTAGATAGGGCCTTGGTTAATGATGCCTGGCTGGACAAGTGCCCTATGACAACAGTGGCCAATCTGTCCTCTGTGGGTTCAGACCACTGCCCAATGCTGCTTACCATGAAGGTTAGGGAAGATAGTAAAACAAGGTACTTTAAATTCCTTGACTTTTGGGCCACACATTCTGGATTCAAAGAGGTAGTCCATCAAGCTTGGAGTATACAAATCAGAGGCAATCCTTTCTGGGTGGTGCAACAGAAAATTAAAAACCTGACAAGCATCCTGAGCAAGTGGTCAAGGGAGCAATTTGGAGACATACATCAGCAAGCCAAAACATCTGAAGAGCAACTTGAGAAAGCTGAGCAACAGCTAATGGAAGAAAATTCAGAAAGCAACAGAGTCCAGTTTCACAAACTGAAAGCAGAATACATCCATTACATGAAGATGGAACAGTCTGTTCTGAAACAGAAAGCACACTTACAATGGTTTAGAGAAGGTGATGCTAACACTAAATACTTTCATAGCATCATGAGGGGGAGAAGGAGAAGGTTATTCCTCCATAAGATAAAAAATGAGAGAAATGAGTGGATAGAGGGAGATGAGGCCATTGCTGCTGAAGCATGCTCTTTCTATGAGAAACTGTTTACAAGGGGCAATGAAACATTCAATGAAGAAGACCTGCAATGCATCCCTACAGAGATCACAGAGGCTGATAATGAAATCCTTACTGCAATGCCAGAAGCAAAAGAAGTCAAGGAGATAGTTTTTTCCATGAACCCTCATAGTTCTGCAGGGCCAGATGGGTTAAATGGAACATTCTTTCAGCAATGCTGGGAGATAATTCAAGATGACATTGTAAAAATGCTACAAGCCTTCTTCTGTGGTAGCAAGATTCCAAAATTTTTCACACATGCCTGCTTGGTACTACTGCCCAAAGTCCAATTCCCAACACAGTTGGCTGAGCTAAGACCTATTAGCCTCAGCAACTTCACCAACAAAATTATCTCCAAGCTGTTGTGTAGAAGGTTAGCAACTATCCTCCCTAGGATCATATCTCCTAACCAGTCCGGGTTTATCCAAGGAAGGTCTATCTCTGAAAATATCATGCTAGCTCAGGAGCTTATTGCTGACATTAAGAAGCCTAATATAGGGGGTAATGTAGCTCTCAAACTGGACATGGCAAAGGCCTATGATAGGGTATCATGGTTCTTTATTTGCAGTGTTCTTAGGAGAATGGGGTTTTGTGAGCCGTTTGTGGATATGGTATTCAGGACTCTTGATAATAACTGCTACTCAGTCATCATCAATGGCATAAGACATGGTTTCTTCAGTTCAACCAGAGGACTCAAACAAGGAGACCCCCTGGCCCCTGCCCTTTTTGTTCTAGGGGCTGAGTTCTTGTCCAGAAAGCTCAATGAACTTCATAATGATCCAGAGTATAGAGGTTACTACATGGAAAGGAGAGGACCTAGGATAAATCATTTAGCATTTGCTGATGATATTATCATCTTTACTTCTGGTAACAGAGAGACCCTAAAAAAGCTGATGAAGACTCTGGAAACTTATGAAAGGAAGACAGGGCAATTGATCAACAAAAGCAAAAGCTTCTTCATCACTACACCACATGCTTTCCAAGCAACTATAGACAGGGTGGAGGAGATCACTGGTTATTCTCACAAGCAGGGGCCTTTCAACTACCTAGGCTGCCCTCTTTATACAGGTCGAAAGAGAATCCATTATTTCTCTCCTGTGGTGGAAAAGATTGTGCACAGAGTTAATGGATGGCAAGGCAAACTTCTCAGCCCAGGTGGCAGGGCAACCCTCATTAGGTATGTGTTGCAGTCTCTTCCTGTTCATACCATTTCTGCTATCACCCCTCCCAAGACAACTCTAAAGCTTATGAAGAAGTACATGGCTGATTTCTTCTGGGGCATGAAAGAAGAGAAAACTAAATATCATTGGGCTTCTTGGGGCTCTTTAGCTGCTCCCACTGCTGAAGGGGGAATAGGTTTCAGGAAGATAGAGGATATATGCAAAACAATGGAGTATAAGCAATGGTGGATATTAAGAACCAGAGACACCTTGTGGGGTCAATTTGTCAGAGCCAAATATTGCCAGAGATCTCACATCATGTCAAAAAAATGGGATACTGGTAACTCTCAAGCATGGAAGAGATTAATGACTAATAAGAAGCAAGCTGACTGTTTGATCAGATGGAGATTGAGATCAGGATCGTCAAGTTTTTGGTGGGATAACTGGCTTGGTTCAGGATGTCTAGCTTTAGAGGTGGCTCCAGGAAGAAGATTTGGGAAAGTAAAGGTAAATAGCTTCTGGACAAATGGAAAGTGGGATAGGAGCAAACTACCTGCTGATCTCTCTGTTGGGGTAATAAATAGAATCCTGCAAACAGAGGTGCATTATGAGCCTAACATAAATGATCAACCCTTCTGGACTCTGACTACAGAAGGAGACTTCACTTGCAGATCTGCATGGCAAGCAATAAGGGAGGTAAGACCTGCTACTTTCATTGATGTACTCACCTGGAACAAGAGAACTTCTTTCAATAGTTCTTTCTTGTTATGGAAAGCCCTTAGACAAAAGTTGCCAACAGATGATAGAATCATTAGGTTTGGTCATAACATTGTATCAACATGTGTTTGCTGTATTCATCCTTCATCTGAAAATACAGAACACATATTCAGCAATGGGGCCCTGGCCAGTAGGATCTGGGAGTACTTTGCAAATACCCTGGGGTTTGACCTTCATCAGGAAGGCACTCTGAGGGCAAGGTTAATGGGTTGGTGGCTAAAGCCTGCTAAGAATGAAGCTCACAAGGCTATTGTTCAATGCTTGCCCATTTTGATCTCATGGCATTTGTGGAAAAACAGATGTAACAAAAAGTATGGAAATAAGGCCTCCTCTATGATCAGAACCATCCATAATATATCAGAGGACCTGAAGCTCCTTATGCTGACCTCCTTTCCAGAGATTCAATGGGGAAAGACCACTCAGGAGATAGTTTGTGTTGCAGAACAGTTGAAGCAAGTCAGAAATGCCTTTGTAGTTACTTGGAGTGCTCCTCCAGTTGGTTATGTGAAACTGAACACAGATGGTAGTGCTCTTACTAACCCCGGCAAAGCAGGAGCAGGAGGTGTCATTAGAACTCAGTCAGGGTCCTTTTTGGCTGCTTTTGCATCCCCCCTTGGTCAGAATACAAATAATTATGCAGAAGCTCAGGGAATTATTCAGGGATTAGAGCTGTGTTTGCAGCTCAATCAAAGGAAAGTTCTGGTGGAAACTGATTCCTCTCTCATGGTTCACTGGTTAAAGGCAACCTCAACATCTCCATGGCACTTACATGGCCTGATCATAAGAATCCAGCAACTCTCTATTCAGTTCCAACATATAAAATTTGCACACTGTTATAGAGAAGGAAACACTGTAGCTGACTCTCTTTCAAAACTAAGCCATAGTTTGAATGCCCCTAAAGTCTTTCAGAGCTTCTTGGAGCTGCCTAACAAGATTAAGGGTCAGCTGTTGCTTGATCAAAAAGGGGTGCCTAATCTTAGGATTAAGAAAACAAAAAAGCTTAGGCTTCCATGAATTCTGACTCATTCCTCTGCTTACAGATAACCCTCCCAGTCCAATGCTCTCTATGTCAGAAAAGGCACTCATCAGGATCAATCTCAAAAAGATAAAGTCAATAGTCCAAAATACCCCACAATCCAAACTGAAATTCACTGTAATTCCCCCTTTCCAAGGTCTGGCTCTAGTCTGTCTAACCCTTTTCAGGTGCAGTTTCCTATGGTGGAGAAGGAAGGCCTCAGTTCAACCAGGCAAAGTCCTTTTGGAAATTGTATTCATATCTGATATTCTTGTTTCAAAACAGGAGGTGGTGGCACTCAAGAGGAACTTTGGGAGGCTTCAGGTTATCAAGCTGGAGCCTGGACAAGTCTTTTCAGTGTTTCACACTCCCTACCACTTCCCTGTTAATATTTTCTGGAATAATCAGATCTGGACCTTGTTTATTTTTGAAAAGAAAGTGTTTCTATATCCTAGGGACATTCTCTCACCTACAGGCATACCCAAACATCATATAAGAGTCTACAATAGAGTCCAAATTCACCCCATCCTAGTCCAAAAACAGGTCTCAGCTTTCAGCCATTTCTTGACAGACCTTAAAGGTGACTTAAGGGTATGCAAGTCACTCATAAGGTCTGGCCTTTTTTACAATAAGTGTTTGTTCATGCAGGTTTGTAACAGGTGGAAAAAGAAGGACATAGATCAATATGCTGAGACTCAGGCCTCTTGCTCTGAAATTTGGACTAATAGAACCATCTTGGTCCTGATAACTCTTCTTCAGCTGAAATGGATGTACATAGCTAAAGCATCTTCAGAAAGCTGGCTGTTGACTTTTCTCTCTGGAACTGCTTGGGAAATGCTGACCTGGTTTCTGATTTCAACACTAAAGGAATGTCCTTATACCCCCTCTCATGAAGCTGGTGCCTACTGCTGCAAAAGGTCAAGGCTTTGCCTTGTCCAAAGCATTAAATGCAAAAGCTTGAAAGCACCTGGAGAGTCCTTTATTAACTCAGCATTTCCAAGAGACTGCTCTGCAGCTCATTACAGTTCCAAGTTTCAGTTACCCCCACACATAGGGGGTGATGCCAAACTTTTCAAAATGCAGGCTTTTACTTCACTTTATAATCTCAACTCCATGGACAAAATATCCTATTCCTCACCCCTCTTGTCAATTAAAAACCACTTCATGACAGAATATCTGATATGCCTTACAGTCTGCAGGCAAATCATATCTTCTGGCCACCTTTTTCTTCTAACTGTTTGTTCATACAGCTGTGCAGGTGGAAGGGACTACATCCACAGTCCCAAATTACTCAGTGTAGGACCTAGGTACACTGAGTGCAGTAAGGCACTTATGCTCACAACAGGAAGGTTTTGGCTTTGCTCTCAGGTTTGGCTGTGCTTGTTGTTTGTCTGGAAGGGCATTGCTATAACCCCCTACTCAAGGCAAAGTAGTATCTCGGATATACTGGTGCACTGGGTTACCCAACAAAATTCTCAGAATTTGCCCTCTGTCTCCTGGAATCAAATTGGACAAATTAAATCCTCTCCTCTGCACCATCCAATTGAAGCTTCTGGTTCAGACTGTTTTATCAAGGTGAAAGGGCTCTCTCTCTTCTGTCTGGTTGCTGCTAATCAAAGAAGGCACCTGCCAGAGTCTGTTACCTTCCTGCTGGGCAACCTATCATTGCTAAGTCTCAACAGTGCAATTTTACTGTTCTTCTTTTGTGCTCTTAAGCTGTCAAAACATTACCATCAAGTTCTGGAAGCTACTCCAATAGAAGATCATTTGCCAGAGCTCCTTTTAGTCAAGAAAAAGCAACCAGCTTATGGTTCCTTCTATACTTTACAGAGGATGCTGCTGCTGCTCACATTTTTTGCTATGAAGGTTCCTTCTTCACAAGGGCTATCTAACATTAGAATGACAGCTCCTGTGAAGATCAATACACCTTCACTGTATTTTCTTAGGCTATGCCACCTAATTAGTCTCATTAGTTCTTGTTATAGGAGAGTACCTTTTTCACTAGCATCTAGATTGTATATAGGTAATCTTATCTATTCTAGTCTAGTGTGGTATCTCTCCTCCTTAGATGACTTAGACTTTTCTAGGTTGGAGGTAAGGTTTATGTCCCCCTCTATGGTATTATTATGTTTTTTATTATTTAATGAACAGGTCGGGGTCTATGCCTAACCCTGCACTGGAACAGCTTAGGTGTGACCTGAAAAGCACACTTGGTATGTTTTAGTGTCTTCTTCAAAAAAAAAAAAAAAAAAAAAAAAACCCTAAACCCTAAACCCTAAACCCTAAACCCTAAACCCTAAACCCTAAACCCTAAACCCTAAACCCTAAACCCTAAACCCTAAACCCTAAACCCTAAACCCTAAACCCTAAACCCTAAACCCTAAACCCTAAACCCTAAACCCTAAACCCTAAACCCTAAACCCTAAACCCTAAACCCTAAACCCTAAACCCTAAACCCTAAACCCTAAACCCTAAACCCTAAACCCTAAACCCTAAACCCTAAACCCCAAACCCCAAACCCCAAACCCCAAACCCCAAACCCCAAACCCCAAACCCCAAACCCCAAACCCCAAACCCCAAACCCCAAACCCCAAACCCCAAACCCCAAACCCCAAACCCCAAACCCCAAACCCCAAACCCCAAACCCCAAACCCCAAACCCCAAACCCCAAACCCCAAACCCCAAACCCCAAACCCCCAAACCCCCAAACCCCAAACCCCAAACCCCAAACCCCAAACCCCAAACCCCAAACCCCAAACCCCAAACCCCAAACCCCAAACCCCAAACCCCAAACCCCAAACCCCAAACCCCAAACCCCAAACCCCAAACCCCAAACCCTAAACCCTAAACCCTAAACCCTAAACCCTAAACCCTAAACCCTAAACCCTAAACCCTAAACCCTAAACCCTAAACCCTAAACCCTAAACCCTAAACCCTAAACCCTAAACCCTAAACCCTAAACCCTAAACCCTAAACCCTAAACCCTAAACCCTAAACCCTAAACCCTAAACCCTAAACCCCATCCACACTTCATTTCCGCACCCCTCAAAAAATTTTTTAGAACGCGCCAGTCACGCGCCCTCCAAGGCGATTTCAAACAGCAATGGCGCCTCACGCGCCTCCTGACCCACAACTACCGCCGGACCCGTCGGAGATGGTAGATCAACCCAACATAAGTCTTTCCACCGAACCAATTCACTCCAATCCATCAGTGGTGATCGCAAATCCGATTCAAAGTGTGGAGGTCACCACGGAAGAACTCACGCGCCTAAGGGAAATAATTTCCCTCTTCGAAACTGGTTTGATTCAGTCGCGTTCAACCATTAGAGATGATTCCCCATTGCTTGATCTACCCCCTTCTCAAATTTCGAGTGATTTCATCTCACCAATTGCAAGATCGAGTCAGGCGAATTCTGGGAGAATCGCCAAGGAATCGCCTCTGAATCGCCCACCTCAAATCTCCACTGTGGCTTCAGGGATTGAGAAAAAGGCTTCAGATTCGTGTTTCCCACATCAGATAACCCCCCAGCACAACAATCCAGTGGATTCCACCGAGGAAATTCGATCAGAATCAATTCCGGTCACCGGAGGAAAAGTTCCGACCACCTGGGACCCCAACACTTTGCATGCTCCGGCTCACACTGGTCCAACAAGCTCAGAATTGAAGGTAACATCACCTAATTCAGACTCCTTTGATGCTATACTGCCTAAGAATCCCATAAATCCAACCCCAATAGTTCTAGATGGCCAATTGCATGCTGAAACTGATGAGAACAAATTGAATGGAACACAACACATTGGGGGGGATGTTGCTAATGGATCAGACCCCCTCTCTCCTCTTGGCCCTGAGCACCTTAGGAAGAATGGGAATTTGGACATTGTTACACCCCCTGTTCCATCCCCTCAGGGATCAGTGTCAACTCTATCTAATTCTAGGCTAGTTAAGCATGGTCATGCCAATCATTCCCAACCTGCAGCTAGTGTGCAAGGTCAGCACCTTGATGAAATTGATCATAGTCCTCCTGGAGGAAAACAGGTGGAAAATGGGGGACTCAGGGGTCAGGTTGATACTGATCCTAAGGATAAACAAGGTCCCAGAGTCTCTGTATTTGATAGACTGAACCTTCCTAAAATCTCCTCTAACTATGAGCAAGGAAATTCTTCAAAACAGGGCAATGCACAACCAAAACTGAACCAGACAAATGTTAATTTCATTTCAGGAAATCCTCCTTTGCTTAACCAAGCTACTCTCACAGCCAATCAGTACACCAGTAAACTGAATCATGCTATACAACCTGGTATAGTCACAAATGTAGCACCTCCCTTGCCTCCTACTGTTACCCCTCAATATTCCAGTATTCTTAAAAATGCAGTTTCACACAGTGAACCAAAGCTAGAAATCTGCTCTCCTAAGATCACCACCAAACAAGGATTTCCAGCTCTTTTGTTTAATAGAAATGATTTCCTTGTGAAAATGGCACAGAAGTGCAGATACACAATTGTGGGAAAGTTCTCCAGTGTTATGCCCAAGATGGAAGTTATAAGAAAAAGCCTGACAGCTCAACTGCAGATTAAGGGTTCTTGTAGAGTTACACATAGGAACCCTACTCATATTTACATAGACCTGGATAATGAGGTAGATCATGCTACAGTATGGCACAAGGAGAAAATTTACATAGAGGGAAGAGCTGTTAGACTGTTCACATGGACACCTACATTCAGGCCTGAGGAAGAAACTACTTTAGCTCCAGTCTGGGTTGAGTTACCTCAACTGCCTTGGCACTGTTTCAACATGGAGTTTGTCTCCAAGTTATTGGAACCTATAGGCAGGGTCCTCTTCTTTGATGCAGCCTCAGCACAAAGGACTAGAGGTAGTGTAGCTAAGGTAAAAGTTGAGATTGACATCACCAAGCAAAGGCCACCTCATGTTTGGGTGGGATTTCCTCAAGAAGAAGATGATGTGTTTGGAGATGGCTACTGGCAGGAATTACACTTTGAGAATGTTCCTGAGTACTGCCATTATTGCAAACATCAGGGCCACCCAATCAAGGTGTGTAAGAGGAAAAAGAAAGATGATGAATACAGGGAGTGGAAAGAAGAACAAGACAACCAAGACATCTCACAGAGCTATAAACAAGGTCCAGAATCCAGTCAACAGCAGATACATCAGCAAAATGGCCCAAGGACCAGCTATGAACAGGGACAGCTCAGTAGAGGTCCATCAAACAAGTACCAGAATCAACCACAGGATGAACAGTGGCAACAGGTCCAAAGGAGAAAAGGCAATAAAGTGCCTCCCAAAGATCAGGATAAGCCTCAGAAAATCAAACAAAACCAATCATCAGGACAACAAGGTAATGGGGTTCAGACAGTAAAGAAGATTCTACAGAAGCCAAATCAAGTTCAGCACACCCAACAGCAGAGGGATAGAGAGGCTGAGTCATCAGAAGAGCCTAAACAAGAGACCATACCAGTGCAGATCAACTATACCAATGAGACTCAACAGAAACAAACAGGGACCTATGAAGGTCAGGCTCAGGTTACAAATCAGCAAAGACAAGGGGAGAAATCAGTGAAGAAGCCATCTAGGAAAGAGGATAGAGTTCAGGGTGCCCTTCATAGGAAGCCTGGAGATGCTTCTATGGAGGGACAGGTTGGAACTAAGCTCAATAGGGAGGAGGATAATATGGCTCCAAAGGAAGATACTCAATTTACACCTAGGATGAAACAAGCTAACAAAGGTGCAGAGTCAGGACAAATAGAATCAAAAGAAGCAACTCAGGCCAAGGACCAGCAACAACAATCTCAGAGTAAGCAGCCAGAAGAGCTTAATAATGGAAAAGCCATTCTGATAGAAGTAGACTCAGATGAGTCTCCTCTAATCAGGAAACAGAATAACCTAAGCAAGAAGAGCAGGGACAGAGCAAAGAGGAGACAGCAGAAGGAACAGTCAGCCTCATCAACAAAAGAATCTTCAGGAACAATGATACCTATTCAGCATCAGTTCAAAACTCCTTTGCAAGTACAGCCCCCTTTGTCACCTCAGCTTCCTCCAATGCAACAATCAGAAGCATCAGAAGATGAATCAGAAGAAGAAGATGACCCATATGGCCTCAAACAACTACATGACAAGGTTTTAAGTGCTGAAGCAGAGAAGTTGTGTGTTCTAAATTCTCAAAGGATGGAGCTGAGTCAAGAAGATGAATACAGAGTGATACAATCAGAAGATGAGCAAGGTAATGAGAGAATGGATTTAGACTCTATGTCAGAAGATGAAATGGAAGAGGAACAGCATGCTCAGAAGCTGATTCAAGCATTTGCACCTCATCAAAGTTTGGAGCCTCTTAGCACAGAAGACATCAGAGAAACTGTAGAGCAGCATGGTTTGTCCCCTAGAAGCAGGTACAAATTTTCCCCCAGGCTCACTAGGGGGAAAATCAAAACAAATCAGACCCCTGGTGTTAAATGATCACATCCTTGATATGGAACACCAGGGGAATTAGGACCCTGGGTGCTATAGAGAGAATCAAAATGCTCAAGCAAATTCAAAAACTATCTTTCATTGCCATTCTGGAACCATTTTTAGACAGCTCTCATCTCCAAGTGTATCAGACCTTGACTGGAATGCATGGAGCCTGGTCTAACCCAAACAGCAAGATCTGGATATTCTGGGATGCAGACTGTTCTGTCAAGATTGTGTCATCTGATGAGCAGCAGATCACCACTGAGGTAAAACATGTGGAGTTTGGTAACTCTTTATTGATCACTGTAGTCTATGCAAAGTGTAAGCCCATTTTGAGAAAACCCTTATGGGAATCCATGAGGGAAACAGCAGAGTTGCAGATGCCTTGGTGCATAGCAGGGGATTTTAATGTTATAGCTTCTATGGAAGAAAAGCTAGGGGGCCTGCCATATCAAATCCATAAAAGCTTTGACTTTCTGCAAGTGATTGAAGACTGTAATTTAGTGGACTTAGGCTATTCTGGGGCTAAATTCACTTGGTCCAATGGGAGGTGTCAGCATGATAGAGTATACAAGAGACTAGATAGAGTGATGGTTAATGATGATTGGCTTCAATCTTGTCCCCTAACTACTGTTGATAACCTGTCTTCAGTGGGGTCTGACCATTGCCCCCTTCTCATAAAGTTGACTCTTAGAAGTCAAATCCCTACCAAGTATTTTAAATTCCTAGATTGCTGGGTTGATCATCCTGATTTCATGAAAGTAGTCCAGCAAGCCTGGAGTCAGGAAATCAAAGGCAATCCCATGTGGAAGGTTCAGCAGAAAATGAAGCACCTCAGTCAATCCTTAAGTCAATGGTCCAGACAAGAATATGGTGATATCCACTTGAAGGCTAAAGAGTTTGAAGAAAAACTGAAAGAAGCTGAGCACAAGCTGATTGAAGAAAATACTGAGCAATCCAGAGAAGAAGCACAGAAACTCAAGGCTGAATACATCAGATACATGAAGTTGGAGGAAAACATCCTTAAACAAAAAACTCATCTTCAATGGTTCAAGGAAGGGGATGCAAATACAAAGTACTTTCACAAGCTGATGAGAGGTAGAAGGAGAAGGCTTTTCCTGCATAAAATCAAATCAGAACAAGGGGTATGGATCCAAGGTGATGAAGAGATTGCAGCAGAAGCATGTACCTTCTATCAGAAGTTGTTCACCAAAGGGACAGAATCTTTTACAGAGGAAGATTTGCAATGTGTCCCTACAACAGTCACAGAGGAACAGAATAAAGCCCTCATTGCACTCCCTGATGATCTAGAAATTAAAGAGGTCGTGTTTTCTATGAACCCAAACAGTGCAGCTGGTCCAGATGGGTTTAATGGCCTCTTTTTTCACAAATGCTGGGAGATCATAGGCAAGGACATAGTGATGATGGTGCAAGCTTTTTTCTCTGGTAGGTGCCTAACAAAGTTCTTTACCCATGCCTGCTTGGTGTTGCTTCCAAAAGTTGAGTTCCCTAGTAAGTTGTCAGAACTAAGACCCATCAGTCTTAGTAACTTTACTAGCAAAATTATCTCAAAACTGCTTTGCACAAGACTATCCTCTATCCTGCCTAGCATTATATCCTTGAATCAGAGTGGCTTTATCAAAGGCAGGTCCATCACAGAAAATATTATGTTGGCTCAGGAAATAGTCTCAGGGATCAAAAAGCCAAACATTGGAGGGAATGTGGCCTTAAAACTTGACATGGCAAAGGCCTATGACAGGGTCTCATGGGCATTTATCTGCTGTATACTCAGAAGAATGGGTTTTGCTGAAATCTTCATTGATATGGTGTTGAGGACTCTGGACTATAACTGGTACTCTGTTATCATAAATGGGGCAAGGTATGGCTTCTTTCATTCCACAAGAGGACTGAAGCAGGGTGACCCCTTGGCCCCAGCTCTATTTGTAATAGGAGCAGAATTTCTTTCAAGAAAGCTCAGCATTCTGATGCAACAA
Source organism: Petunia secreta (assembly GCA_029990175.1). Classification (NCBI taxonomy): domain Eukaryota; kingdom Viridiplantae; phylum Streptophyta; class Magnoliopsida; order Solanales; family Solanaceae; genus Petunia; species Petunia secreta. The sequence goes on along the minus strand of JARKIP010000191.1, from coordinate 197,057 downwards.
CCTTTCTATAGAGGTTTCTACATGGAAAAAAAAGGGCCCCCAATTAATCATCTTTCCTTTGCAGATGACATTATAATTTTTACCTCAGGCAGCAAGAAGACTTTGCAAGGATTAATGGAGGTACTTACATCCTATGAGCACAAGACTGGCCAGCTCATCAACAAGGACAAAAGTTACTTTCTGACCTCTCCTCATGCCTTCCAAGCTACAATAGATAGGATCAGAGGGGTCACCTCTTTTGCACACAAGCTGGGACCAATCACCTACTTAGGCTGCCCTTTGTACATTGGCAGAAAGAAGATCTCCTATTTCTCCACTTTGACTGAAAAAGTGCTCAACAAAACCAAAGGGTGGCAAGGCAAACTTCTAAGTCCTGGGGGAAGAGCCACTCTCATTAAGTATGTATTACAATCTCTTCCCATACACCTAATGTCTGCAGTTTCTCCTCCCAAAACAATTTTCAAGCACATCAACAAGTACATGGCAGATTTCTTTTGGGGCAGCAAGGATGAAAAGAATAAGTATCATTGGGCATCCTGGAGTAAACTCTCAGCACCTGTCACAGAAGGAGGAGTGGGGTTCAGGAGACTTGAGGATGTGTGTGTAGCTTTACAATACAAGCAGTGGTGGACATTAAGGACCAAAAACACTCTTTGGGGACAATTCTTAAAAGCCAAATATTGTCAGAGGTCACACTTGATGTCCAAAAAGTGGGACTCTGGACAATCTCAAGCTTGGAAGCATTTGATGAATAACAAGGTCAAAGCAGATCAATTCATTACCTGGAAACTCAAATCTGGCACAGCTAGTTTCTGGTGGGACAACTGGTTGGGGACTGGAAATCTAGCAAGCATGATGCCTGGTGGGGTAAGGTATAATGCAGTCAATGTTGGTAAGTTCTGGACTCAAGGACAGTGGGATAGAAATAAGTTGTTGCAGAAAGTCCCTGAAAATTTGGTGTCCAGAATTATCAATATCAGCATAGCATATGATGAGAATGTCCCAGACAGACCTATCTGGACCCTAAATTCCCAAGGTTTGTTTTCTTGTACCTCTGCTTGGTTGGCTGTTAGAGAGGCCAAACCAACTTGCTTTATAGATACACAAACCTGGAACAGAAGAGTGCCTTTCAAGTGCTCATTTCTGGTGTGGAGGGCCTTGAGAAACAAGTTGCCAACAGATGACAGAATAGCAAAATTTGGACATCAGGTGGTTTCCTCCTGTGTTTGTTGTCTCAGACCATGCAGTGAGACAATCAGACATGTTTTCTGCAATGGAGAATTTGCTAGCAGGGTCTGGGAAGCTTTTTCAACTCCCCTGGGGATCAGAGCTAACAACACCTCACTGAGGTTGACTCTGATGCAATGGTGGGTACAGCAGTGGAAGAATGAAGCTGAAAAGGTCATCTATCAGTGCATGCCCATTTGGATAGCATGGCATCTTTGGAAAAACAGATGTAGTAAGAAGTATGGAAATAAATCTTCATCTAGGCTGAGGACCATGTACTCAATTCTAGCTGACTTGAGAATGACACTTCTTCTAGCATTTCCTGAAATCAGATGGCCTTTTACATATTCAGAAATCATTTCCACAGTAGAAGGCCTGAAACAAGTCAAGATTAGCCTAGAAGTCAAATGGAAACCACCTCAGCATCAAGTTCTCAAGCTGAACACTGATGGGAGTGCTCTCACTAATCCTGGTAAGGCTGGAGCTGGAGGAGTCCTTAGGAACAGTGAAGGGAATTTTGTTGCTGCTTATTCAGTACCTCTCGGCATCAACACAAACAACTATGCTGAAGCCTATGCCATTAAGCATGGTCTGGAGATTTGTATGACAATGCAGACAACTCAGGTGGTAGTTGAAACTGACTCAGCACTTATGGTGATGTGGATCAAAGGTAAAAAACAACCTCCCTGGCAATTAGATCAAACAATCTCTGAGATTCAAAGCTTGAAAAACAGGTTTCAATTCTTTGATATTAATCATTGCTATAGGGAAGGCAATACTGTTGCTGACTCATTGTCAAAGTTGAGTCATCTCTTGTCATCCCCCAGTTTTTTCCCCCGGGTCCAGAATCTTCCAAATCATATCAGGACACAGCTTAATCTTGACAAGAAGGGTGTTCCTAATTTCAGAATTAGGAAAATTAGAAAGCTTAGGTCAGTATGAAGCACATCCCTGAAAGGAATTCATCCCCACAATCCAAAAAGATCACCCCTTGGTGGTATTCAATCCCTGACACAGCAGACTCTACATCAGAGTCATCATCTCTGTCTACATTAACCTAGTGTCCAATGAATCTCACTCATAGACCACTTCTTGACAGATTATTGGGTAGATTACTCAGTCTGCTAATCACCCATATGATCTGGCCCCTGTTTGCACTAACTGTTTGTCAATGCAGCATCTTACAGGAAGGAGAAAGAAGATCTCAAATTTTGGGAAAAAACAATATCTTGCCCTCAAAAGCTATTGGTGGGCATTAGTAATTAAGGCTTTGGTCTCTGTTCTTTCAACCTCCCTGTCCCAGCCTGTTACTTGGTGCAGTTTTAAGACCTCAAATTCCTTTGTTGTATGCAGACTCAAACCCATGAAAATGTCAGCTCCACTGTCCAAATGTTCAATGTACCTAAGCACAAAAAAACTGAATCTTGACAGAGCAAGAAGTATGCCTTACTGTCTGCAGGCAACCTCCTTGCTTTGGCCAATTTTAACTAACAGGGGTTCTGTGCAGGTTTGCAGGAGGAGTGGAAAAGTGGTTTGTTGCCAAGGCAACAGTTGCCTAGCCTCCTTTTTCTCAGGGTCCACAGGAGTCTGCTCTGCAGCCTCTTTGACTGATCCTGTTCAATTTCCCCAAGCCAAGAAGGGCAATGTCCCTTGTAAGGCTTATTCCGATAAATGCAGGCTCTCATCACCAGTAGAACCAACTCCATGGCCAAAGATATCATACTGTCCAAAGAAAGAACTTCTGCAAAAACCTTTTTTTTGACAGAACACTTGGTAGGCTGTACAGCTTGCCAGCAAATCAAGTGTTTTGGCCCCTTTTTCATTCTAACAGAGTTTGCATGCAGATGTTCCCAAGTATCTGGTCATACACAATTCACAAATGGCTAAACTCATTGTCTGCACTGGGACTCTGGACATGCATGGCCTTGAGGAATTTAGGCCTGCTGCTGTTGAGTAATGGACCCATCAAGATCCCAAATAACCAGCCTGCTGTCTTGTTTGCTACCACAGAATCTGAAGTTTAGATGTTGATGCCTGCTGTATCAAGACCTGAACCTATGTTACTTCTGGTTGAATCTCTGCTCATCAAGCTGCTAAACATCCAGTACACTGTGTTCTTGGAATCTGCATCCAAGATCCATCTTTTTGCAATTGTCTCCTATGGAACAAACAGGCACTGTTTCCTGTCCTGGAAATCAGCTCTGGAACATAATATCATTGCTCTACATTGTTGTTTCCTTATTTATGCTGATATCTGGTATTAGGTTGTTGGTGTTGGCTCATCATAGAGAAGCCAACTCTGTCAAAACTTGGTATTTCTCCTGGGAACTTCTGAGCTTTCACCTGCTTTCAGCTCCAAGGAAGTGCTCTTTATTCAGTCCTCTGAAAGCTGCTGTGCTGCTATGTACACTGTTAGGGCTCACTCTCTTCTGTCCTTTCTCGGATTACTCTGTACTGCTCCTGAGGTGGTTCATTAAGGAGCTGGATATCACAATCATGCTGTCTGCGATTCACCTGAGTCAAGTTCTGCCTACTCTTTGGAAACTGCTAGCTGACTTTGTTAAATCAGAGAACAAATGGCCAAGACTCCTCATGACTCCAAAGCTGTTTCAATTCACAGCTTCACAGCTGTTTCCTATGGGTATTCTAAAGGTGTCATTGTATTTGATGCTTGCTTCTTTTGCTGGACTGGTGCTCTCTTCACAAGGGCTATCTTACTTAGGTTTGACAGCCTATTTGAAGACTTGTACACCTTCATTGTATAGTTCTAGTTTAGTTTTTATAGCTAGGCTAATCACTTTTTGTAAAGGGAAAATGACACTCACTTATCTAGTGAGAAGTTCTGAGGTTACATCTACACCCTTTTCCCCCATAGTTAATCTAGATTACTCTAGATTGGAGGTAAGGTTTATGTCCCCCTCCATTTGTAATTATTTGTTTATTATAATGAACGGGTCGGGGTCCATGCCTAACCCTGCATTGGAACAGCTAAGTGTGACCTGAAAAGCACACTTAGTATGTTCTAGTGTCTTTGATTAAAAAAAAAAAAAAAAAAAAAAAAAACCCTAAACCCTAAACCCTAAACCCTAAACCCCAAACCCCAAACCCCAAACCCCAAACCCCAAACCCCAAACCCCAAACCCCAAACCCCAAACCCCAAACCCCAAACCCCAAACCCCAAACCCCAAACCCCAAACCCAAAACCCCAAACCCCAAACCCCAAACCCCAAACCCCAAACCCCAAACCCCAAACCCCAAACCCCAAACCCCAAACCCCAAACCCCAAACCCCAAACCCCAAACCCCAAACCCCAAACCCCAAACCCCAAACCCCAAACCCCAAACCCCAAACCCCAAACCCTAAACCCCAAACCCCAAACCCCAAACCCCAAACCCCAAACCCCAAACCCCAAACCCCAAACCCCAAACCCAAACCCAAACCCCAAAACCCAAAACCCCAAACCCCAAAACCCCAAAACCCCAAACCCCAAACCCCAAACCCCAAACCCCAAAACCCCAAACCCCCAAACCCAAAACCCAAAACCCAAAACCCCAAAACCCCAAAACCCCAAAACCCCAAAACCCCAAACCACCCCAAAACCCAAAACCCCAAAACCCCAAAACCCCAAAACCCCAAACCCCAAACCCCAAACCCCAAACCCCAAACCCCAAACCCCAAACCCCAAACCCTAAACCCTAAACCCCAAACCCTAAACCCTAAACCCTAAACCCTAAACCCTAAACCCTAAACCCTAAACCCTAAACCCTAAACCCTAAACCCTAAACCCTAAACCCTAAACCCTAAACCCTAAACCCTAAACCCTAAACCCTAAACCCTAAACCCTAAACCCTAAACCCTAAACCCTAAACCCTAAACCCTAAACCCTAAACCCTAAACCCTAAACCCTAAACCCTAAACCCTAAACCCTAAACCCTAAACCCCAAACCCTAAACCCCAAAACCCAAAACCCCAAAACCCAAAAACCCAAAACCCAAAACCCCAAAACCCCAAAACCCCAAACCCCAAAACCCCAAAACCCCAAAACCCCAAAACCCTAAACCCTAAACCCTAAACCCTAAACCCTAAACCCTAAACCCTAAACCCTAAACCCTAAACCCTAAACCCTAAACCCTAAACCCTAAACCCTAAACCCTAAACCCTAAACCCTAAACCCTAAACCCTAAACCCTAAACCCCATCCACACATCATTAGCCGAAAATAATTTTTTCAAAACTGTACGCGCCCCCACGCGCCCGAAATAGGCGATTCCCAACCCCATGGCGCTACACGCGCCACCCGACCTCCAACAGCCACCGGACCAACTGGAAATGGTAGATCAGCCCATTAATAGTATTTCCACCGAAGCAATTCCCCTCAATCCAACAGTGGTGACCACGAATCCGATTCAAAGTGTGGAGGTCACCACGGCAGAACTGACGCGCTTAAGGGAAATAATTTCCCTCTTTGAATCTGGTGTTATTCAATCGCGTTCAACCATCAGAGATGACTCTCCTGTGATTGATCTATCTCCTCCTCAAAATTCAATTGATTTCATCGTGCCAATTGGAAAATCCGATCAGGCGATTCCTGGGAGAATCGCCTCAAAATCGCCCCAGAATCGCCCTCCCCAATTTTTCAGTTCTGATGCAGCAACGACCAAGGGGTCTTCAGATTCTCTTTCCCCACGTCGCATAACACCTCCTCACACAAATTTGGATGTTTTCACCGGTGGAATTTTCCCAGAACCAACTCAGGCCACCGGAGGAGAAGTTCAGGCCAACTGCAGAATAAGTACTCGACCATTTCAGACGCATAATGACCCAGGGAATTCAAATATCCAGGTAATTTCACCCAATTCTGATTCCAGTTGTTCTTTGCTGCCTAAAAATCTTAGCATGGCAAAATCAAAGCCTGCAGATTTTATCCCTGCTGAAACTCAAGGGATTGTTCAGGATGAGACTCCTCAGGTAGTTAGGAGTAATACTAACCAGAAAATCCCAGTTCCTCACCTGAGTAATCAAAATTGTGATCCTGGGACAAAGAACACTGTTTTATCCCCTGTTGGATCCTGTTCTGTTTTGCCTAATATTAGGCCAGCTTATCAAGCTCAAGGGGAACACAGTAGGCCTTTAGCTAGTGTCCAGGACCATCACCTGGATGAAATTAATGTGAACATTAATCAGAAAGGGAACCATGGAAACAATACTCCTTTGGAAACAGGTGACAATACCTTAGGAGGTGAACTTAAGCTCCAGGGGACCCAAGTGCCTAATCAGAATCAGCCTAATCAGCAACCCCCTCAAACAACAGGGAAACCATCTGTTTTTGATAGATTAACCTTTCCCAAAATCTCATCCAACTTTGACAGAACCCAGCCACAGAAACAGACCAATATGATTCCCATTCTCAGAAATGAACCTCCTCAGCATATTGTAGCAGCTCAGATTTTGCCTCAGGAACCCCCTAAAATGGCTTCACCTCCTGACCCTCCCACTGTGACTCCTCAATATGCAAATATCCTGAGAAATGCCCCCTTACCAAAGGAACCAAGGATAGAAATCATGGCTCCAAAGGTTACTACAAAACAGGGCTTCCCTGCTCTTCTTTTCAATAGAGAAGACTTCATGGTCAAGATGGCTCAAAGATGTAGGTATACCATCATAGGCAAGTTCTCTGGTGTGATGCCTAAGATGGAGGTGATAAGAAAGAGCCTGACAGCTCAACTTCAGATTAAGGGAACATGCAAAGTGACCCATAGGAATCCTACTCATATCTACATTGACTTAGATAATGAGGTGGACCATGCCACTGTGTGGCATAAGGAGAAAATTTATATTGAAGGAAGAGCAGTGAGACTATTCACATGGACTCCAACCTTCAAGCCTGAAGAGGAGACTACCCTGGCACCTGTGTGGGTAGAACTACCACAACTACCTTGGCATTGTTTCAACATGGAGTTTGTGACCAAGCTCTTAGAGCCCATTGGTCGGGTCCTTTTCTTTGATGCAGCTTCAGCTCAGAAAACCAGAGGGAGTGTGGCTAAGGTTAAGGTGGAGATTGATATCACCAAACCCAGGCCACCTCATATTTGGGTGGGTTTTCCACAAGAAGAGGATGATGTATTTGGAGAAGGGTATTGGCAAGAACTGCAATTTGAGAATGTCCCTGAGTACTGTTTCCACTGCAAACACCAAGGTCACTCAGTCAATTACTGCAAGAGAAAGCAAAGGGATGAGGAGTATAACTCAAGGAGAACAGATCAAGACAGACCAGACCTTCCTCAACCCCCATGGCAAAGATATACAGATGACCAAGTCAGGGAATTCAATGTCCAACCAAACCAGAATCATAGGGAGCAATCATTTGAATATGACAGAGGTCAATCTAGCAGACCTCAACCAGTCAACATGCAACAAAAACAAAACCAGGAGAATCAGTGGCAACAGGTTCAGAAAAGAAGGAATAGCAGAGGGGTAGTCAAAGAGCAGTCTAAACCACAGAAACAACAGCAGCCAGAGAAACAGCAAACCAATACAACTAAAACAATCAGAGACACTCAGCAACAGCACCAGAACTTCCATCAAATACAAGAACAGAATGTCAAGACAACAGGAAACAACACAGGAGAGGAGACTCAGCAAGGAAAGAAATGGGTGATGGTGGACAACAAGCAGGATGTCCCTCAGAAAAAAGGGGAATCTTCTCAGAATGAACAGGTTGTAACAAAGGAAGGAGATCAGGTTGCTCCTCATAGGTTGCAAAATAAACTACCTATGGGGACACAGGTTGGAACAAATATGAACAAAGGAGATACCACTGGAGCCACAAACATAGCACAGGTCACTGTTCTCAAGCAGGTAGATGAAAAGCACTCAGGGGATCATCATGGTATTAGAAATGACCTCCAACAAGCAGATAAGGAAATGGCAGAACAATCAAAAGAATCTCAGTACAAAAATGAGCACATTGGGCACCAGGAAGGACATACCAGGAAATACAATGGCAAGGAGAAAGCTATAGAAGAAGATTCAGAAGAGGCCCCCTTGGTCAGAAAGAACAAAAAACCAAGTAAGAAGAACAGGGACAGACTGAAGAAACAGCAACAGAAAGACCAACAGACCTCTTCATCAAATGAACCATCAGGGGCATTGATTCCAATCCAGCATCAGTTTAAAACACCATTGCAAGTACACTCCCCCTTTTCATCTCAGTCGCCATCAGTGGAAGTAGCAGATGACTCAGATGATGAGTCAACAGATGAGAGTGACAATCTGGGTCTTAGATACCTTCATGATGAAGTCACAAAAGCAGAAGCAGAAAAAGAGTGTGTTCTAAATTCTCAGAAAATGGAATTTAGCCAAGAGGATGAGTATAGAGTGCTACACTCAGAAGAGGAACAGGGTCATGACAACATGGGATATGATTCCTTATCTGAAGCAGAGAGGGAAGATGAGGCTCATGCTCAAAACCTCATTCAGACCTTTGCACCATATCAGGCCATTGAACATCTCAGCACTGAAGACATAAGGGAAACAGTTGACCAACAAGGTTTGTCTCCAAGAAGTAGATATAAGTTTTCTCCTAGGCTCACTAGGGGGAAAATCAAAACTAACCAAACCCCAGGTTATAAATGATCAAGTCCTTAATATGGAACACAAGGGGGATCAGAACCCTAGGTGCAGTAGAGAGGATCAAGTTTCTAAAGAAGATTCACAAGCTGTCATTTATTGCCATTCTTGAACCATTTCTGGACAACTCTTACCTTCAAGTGTACAAAGCATTAATTGGTATGAATGAGGCCTGGGCAAATTCCAACAGTAAAATTTGGATTTTCTGGGACTCTGACTATACAGTTAAGGTCATATCTTCAGATGAGCAACAAATCACCAATGAAGTGCAACATGTAGAATTGGGATCTCCATTCTTGGTTTCTATTGTTTATGCTAAATGTAGACCACAACTAAGGAAAACCTTATGGGAGTCTATGAGGAGTGTAGCTGATCTTCATAAGCCTTGGTGTGTGGCAGGTGACTTTAATGTCATAGCTACAATTGAAGAAAAACTTGGTGGGTTGCCATACCAAATTCAGAAAAGTTTTGATTTCTTACAGACCATTGAAGAATGTAATCTCATAGATTTGGGATATTCTGGAGCTAAATTCACTTGGTCCAATGGAAGAAGTCAGCATGCCAGGATTTACAAAAGACTGGACAGGGTAATGGTGAATGATGGTTGGTTGCAAACATGTCCTCTAACAACTGTTGACAACCTATCATCTGTGGGGTCTGACCATTGTCCCCAATTAATTACCATCAACATCAGGGATCATAAACCAATCAGATACTTTAAATTCCTTGACTGCTGGACCAGTCATCCAGATTTCATGAAAACTGTCCAGCAAGCATGGGAATACTCAATCAAAGGGAACCCAATGTGGGTGGTGCAACAAAAAATCAAGAAGGTGACTCAAGTCTTGAGTCAGTGGTCCAGAGCTGAATTTGGAGATATACATCTTAAGGCTAAGGAGTTTGAGGAGAAGCTGAAAGAATCAGAAAAGGAGCTTATTGAAGAGAACACTGAACAGGCCAGACAAGCAGCTCAGCAACTCAAAGCTGAGTACATAAGATACATGAAAATGGAAGAGTCCATCCTTAAACAAAAGACTCATCTCCAGTGGTTTAAGGATGGAGATGCAAATACAAAGTACTTTCACAGGTTAATGAGGGGAAGAAGAAGAAGACTTTTCTTACATAAGATCAAGACTGACCAAGGCATTTGGGTTCAGGGAGATGATGAGATAGCTGAAGAAGCTTGTCTATTCTATCAGAATCTTTTCACTAAGGGTCCTGAATCCTTTACTGAAGCAGATTTGCAATGTGTCCCATCAGCTGTCACAGAAGAGCAGAATCAGGCCTTGACTATACTACCTGAAGCAGCAGAGATCAAGGAAGTGGTGATGTCCATGAACCCAAACAGTGCAGCAGGCCCTGATGGTTTGAATGGTACATTTTTTCACAAATGTTGGCATATCATAGGTGATGACATAGTACAGCTGGTCCAATATTTTTTCCTAGGCCATGCATTGCCCAAATTCTTTACTCATGCATGCCTAGTGCTTTTACCAAAGGTTGATTTTCCTAACAAGCTATCAGAACTAAGGCCTATAAGTTTGAGTAATTTCACTAGCAAGATCATCTCCAAACTTCTGTGTACCAGACTTTCTACTATCCTGCCCAGTATCATATCACTGAACCAGAGTGGCTTTATCAAAGGCAGGTCCATCTCTGAAAATATAATGTTAGCACAGGAGATCATGTCAGGTATCAAAAAACCTAATATTGGGGGAAATGTGGCTTTGAAGCTGGATATGGCCAAGGCCTATGACAGGGTTTCCTGGGCCTTCACATGTTGCATTCTCAGAAAAATGGGATTCTCTGAAATTTTCATAGATATGGTAATGAGAACACTGGACAACAACTGGTATTCTGTTATCATAAATGGGGCCAGACATGGTTTTTTCCACTCAACCAGGGGCCTGAAGCAGGGTGATCCTCTGGCACCTGCTTTGTTTGTCATTGGTGCTGAATTCCTCACTAGGAAATTGAATGATCTGCAGAAGGAACCTTTCTACAGGGGCTTTCTTATGGAAAAAAGAGGGCCATTGATCAATCACCTCTCCTTCGCAGATGACATCATTATCTTCACATCTGGAAGCAAAAAAACTCTTCAAGGACTCATGCAAGTGCTGAATTCTTATGAAAAGAAGACTGGTCAATTGATCAACAGGGAGAAGAGTTTCTTTTTAACTTCTCCCCATGCATTCCAATCTACTGTAGACAGAATCAAGGAAGTCACTTCCTTCACTCACAAGCAAGGTCCTATCACTTATCTGGGATGTCCACTCTATTCTGGAAGGAAAAGGATCTCTTACTTCTCAGGCCTCACTGAGAAAGTTCTGAATAAAACAAAGGGTTGGCAAGGTAAAATGCTAAGTCCAGGAGGAAGAGCAACCTTGATTAAATATGTGCTACAATCTCTTCCTATTCACTTGATGTCAGCTGTGTCCCCCCCCAAAACAACTCTGAATCATATTAATAAATACATGGCTGATTTCTTTTGGGGAATTAAAGATGAGAGGAACAAGTATCACTGGGCATCATGGAGAAAGCTTTCAGCACCATACTCGGAAGGAGGAGTAGGCTTCAGAAGAATTGAGGATGTATGCACAGCTATGGAGTACAAACAATGGTGGATTTTGAGGTCAAAAAATACTCTTTGGGGGCAATTCATGAGAGCCAAATATTGCCAGAGAGCACATCTGATGTCAAAAAAATGGGACTCTGGGCAGTCACAAGCTTGGAAGAAGTTGATGACCAACAAAATTAAGGCTGACAAACACATCATTTGGAGGCTGCACAATGGGGAGGCAAGTTTCTGGTGGGACAACTGGTTGGGAACAAGCAACCTTGCTAGTCTAATGCCTCCAGGAATCAGATATGGCAAGGTCAAGGTACAAAATTTCTGGACAAATAGGGCCTGGGACAGGGATAAACTGCTGCAGAAAGTACCTGAGAATCTTCTCAACAGGATCACTAGTGTTGAAATCTTCCCTGAAGACTCAAAAGCTGACAAGCCCCTGTGGACTTTGAACACTCAAGGCTCCTTCACCTGCACCTCTGCCTGGCAGGTTATCAGGGAGTCTAAACCCATTAGCTTCATTGATTCAAACACCTGGAACAAGAGAATCCCCTTCAAATGCTCATTCTTGCTTTGGAGGGCATTGAGGCATAAATTACCAACTGATGACAGAATTATCAGGTTTGGTCACCAGTTGGTATCCACATGTGTATGCTGCATCAAGCCAAACTCAGAAAATATTGACCATGTCTTCTGTAGTGGGGAACTGGCCATCAGAATTTGGCAAGCATTCTCAGCTCCTATGGGTATTTCAGTTCAGCACAGACAACCTTTGAGATGCCTACTAATGAAGTGGTGGATGCACAAATACCATAATGAAACTGAAAAAACCATCCTGCAGTGTCTTCCAGTACTTTTAGTTTGGCACCTATGGAAAAATAGGTGTGGGAAGAAGTATGGGAATAAGACATCTTCTAGGCTGAGAGTCATGCACTGTATCCTTGCAGACCTAAGGCTGATCTTAACCATTGCCTTTCCGGATATTACTTGGCCCCTGTCTTATCATGAAGTCATCAATCTGGCAAGTTTAATAAGGCCTGTCAAAATCAGCATTGCAGTCAAATGGAGCTCAGCACAGAGGGGATATTTCAAATTGAACACTGATGGAAGCGCACTTTCTAATCCTGGGAAAGCTGGAGCTGGTGGAATAATAAGAGACAGTGATGGAAGGTTTGTTGCTGCTTTCTCAGTCCCCTTGGGCATAAACACTAACAATTATGCTGAGGCCTATGCCATCAAGCATGGTCTGCAACTGTGTGCTAACATGAATCAGCCTGAAGTAATTGTGGAGACAGATTCAGCTTTGTTAGTGTTATGGATCACAGGTAATAGATCCCCCCCTGGCAGCTTCAACCTCTGGTGTCTGACATCAAAGCCATACAACAACACTTTCAGGTCATTGAGTTCAAGCACTGCTACAGAGAAGGCAATACTGTAGCAGATTCCCTTTCAAATTAAGCCACCATCTTACATCCCCCAAAACATTCTTGACTTTTCAACACCTTCCAGACCACATTAAAGGTCAAATTAGTCATGATAAAAAAGGCACTCCAAATTTCAGAATCAGGACAACCAAAAGACTTAGGGCTCCCTGAGATCTTTGAACTCAACAGCACCCTCCTGAAAATCCAAATGCCCACTAGATTCTCCTTACTCAACTCCCATCATCTCTTTGACAGATCAATTACTTCTCACATCCAAAAATTGGTCTGGCCTTTGTTCTTCATTAACAGTTTTTTCATGCAGGTTTTTGTCAAAGGAAGCTGTTGGTACTTGCAGTCCCAACCTGAGAACTGGGATATAACTAAGTGGGAGGGACAACATATAAACTGTCAGACAATGCTAGCACTAGTTGCAAGAAACATATTGCAGAGTCATGTGTTTGCTATACAGAAGAACTACCAGTCAGATCACAACCCAAGAGCACATATAATCCAAACTTCTGGTTTTCCTTTGAAGCAACTCATACATCTCTCATCACCTCTGTCATGGTTGCTGCAAACCTTCTTGAATTTAGTTAGAACAGCAGAGTCTCAGCAACTTGTGCATACAGATTCCCCCTCCAGGCCTCAGGTCCTGTTCAGCACCAGAGTCACTTAACTGTTCCCATCCACTGGTGGCAGTTATTCTCATTTCCTAGCAGACTTCCTTCTTCAAATGAGTCAGAATCACTGTCCATATTCCCACAGATCCTATTGCAAATCAGCACCCTTGAACCCTTTTTTGACAGATCTATAGGATGCTCACATTGTCTGCAGACATCCTACTTGATCTGGCTCCTATTTTTAGCTAACAGTGTGCTATTGCAGCTTTGCAGCTGGTGGACCTTGAGAATCAACAGACACCAGGTTCAGACGCCCTATGTGCTACCTGGTATCCTGAATCTTCAACTCTGTTTCATTGAAGCAAGGTATGGCTTGAACTCTAAGCCATGGTTGCTGTCCCAATTTTCAACCAACAAGGAAATCACCAGGGCATTTCCATTCCTCTGTTCTGATTGAGATGCATCAATGTGTGGTCAAGAAAATCTCTCATGGCACACAAAGAGGAAATGCTCTAGTGATCACCACCCCTTGGTGGTGTCTTTTCTCTGTTCAGTGCAGGCTTCTATCTACATCAAAAGTGTCTTCCCACTGTCCAAAGTACCCTCCAGTCCAAAACAACCTCTGTTTTCTGAGCCATTTCTTGACAGATCAATAGGATGGATAACATACCTGCACACCTCCTATATGACCTGGCCCCCAGTTTTACTTAACAGTTTGCTTCTGCAGCTTTTCAGGTGGAGACATTTGAAAGCTCTCAGACACCAAGGCCAAGTTGTGTTGTCTAGTGCTCAAAGTTCCCCTCTAGTGACAACAGTTTACTCTGAGTTACTGAGGAGAATACTGAGTTTTACTACAGGACAGTCACTGCCTTTGTCCAATACAGGCAGAATCAACAATGCACTGCCCCTGATATCTTGCAAAAGGTCATGTACAGTCCTCTGGGCCCTGGAACTAATTAAGCTGTGGCCTACTCTAAGCCCAGACACAGGAGCCCCAATTGACACCATTTATTGCATATGGAGCCTTCTCAAATCTGCTTCACATTCAGAAACAGGTTCCTGGTACTGCATTTGAGGTTGTAGGGTCAAGATGTCCATTGCTCCTTCTACTGAGACCTGCTGGATTCAATCTCCTTATGCTGATCACTGGCTACTGTGAGGACAGAATCTGCTGGGTTTCATCTTCAGTTGCTAGGAACACAAGAAGTCACCTGTTCTGGTTCACTCTCTTCTGTCTCAGGCCATGGCCATATCATAAGTGGAAGCTGATGCTAACTCCCAAAGCCTCAAAGTCTCTGTTCTATTCCCCTGGCTGAATGGATGCAGTCTTCATATGAGCTACTCTTCTTTTCAGAGATAGCTCAAGTGAAGACTTCTTTTCCATCCTTGATCATGTTAGGCAGAACTTACATAGTTTTGCTGTCAATTTCTTGTAAAAGGAAAATTGCATTAATGTTATTGTCTAGGTTCTTTTTGATTATAGGTAATCTTATCTATCCTAGACTAGCGTGGCAATTCTCACCATTAGATGTTGTAGACTTTGTTAGATTGGAGGTAAGGTTTATGTCCCCCTCCTTGTATGCTTATTTTATAATAATGAACAGGTCGGGGTCTCTGCCTAACCCTGCATTGGAACAATTAGGTGTGACCTGAAAAGCACACTTAGTTTGGTCTAATGGTTTCTATAAAAAAAAAAAAAAAAAAAAAAAAAAAAAAACCCTAACCCTAAACCCTAAACCCTAAACCTAAACCCTAAACCCTAAACCCTAAACCCTAAACCCTAAACCCTAAACCCTAAACCCAAAACCCAAAACCCTAAACCCTAAACCCTAAACCCTAAACCCCAAACCCAAACCCCAAACCCCAAACCCCAAACCCCAAACCCCCCAACCCCAAACCCCCCAAACCCCAAACCCCAAACCCCCAACCCCAACCCCCAAACCCCAAACCCCAAACCCCAAACCCCAAACCCCAAACCCCAAACCCCAAAACCCCAAAACCCCAAACCCCAAACCCCAAACCCCAAAACCCCAAAACCCCCAAAACCCCAAAACCCCAAAAACCCAAAAACCCCAAACCCCAAACCCCAAAACCCCAAAACCCCAAACCCCAAACCCCAAACCCCCAAACCCCAAACCCCAACCCCAAACCCTAAACCCTAAACCCCAAACCCTAAACCCTAAACCCTAAACCCTAAACCCTAAACCCTAAACCCTAACCCTAAACCCTCAAACCCTAAACCCTAAACCCCTAAACCCTAACCCTAAACCTAAACCCTAACCCTAAACCCTACCACCCTAAACCCTAAACCCTAAACCCTAAACCCTAAACCCTAAACCCTAAACCCTAAACCCCATCCACACTTCATTTCCGCACCCCTCAAAAAATTTTTTAGAACGCGCCAGTCACGCGCCCTCCAAGGCGATTTCAAACAGCAATGGCGCCTCACGCGCCTCCTGACCCACAACTACCGCCGGACCCGTCGGAGATGGTAGATCAACCCAACATAAGTCTTTCCACCGAACCAATTCACTCCAATCCATCAGTGGTGATCGCAAATCCGATTCAAAGTGTGGAGGTCACCACGGAAGAACTCACGCGCCTAAGGGAAATAATTTCCCTCTTCGAAACTGGTTTGATTCAGTCGCGTTCAACCATTAGAGATGATTCCCCATTGCTTGATCTACCCCCTTCTCAAATTTCGAGTGATTTCATCTCACCAATTGCAAGATCGAGTCAGGCGAATTCTGGGAGAATCGCCAAGGAATCGCCTCTGAATCGCCCACCTCAAATCTCCACTGTGGCTTCAGGGATTGAGAAAAAGGCTTCAGATTCGTGTTTCCCACATCAGATAACCCCCCAGCACAACAATCCAGTGGATTCCACCGAGGAAATTCGATCAGAATCAATTCCGGTCACCGGAGGAAAAGTTCCGACCACCTGGGACCCCAACACTTTGCATGCTCCGGCTCACACTGGTCCAACAAGCTCAGAATTGAAGGTAACATCACCTAATTCAGACTCCTTTGATGCTATACTGCCTAAGAATCCCATAAATCCAACCCCAATAGTTCTAGATGGCCAATTGCATGCTGAAACTGATGAGAACAAATTGAATGGAACACAACACATTGGGGGGGATGTTGCTAATGGATCAGACCCCCTCTCTCCTCTTGGCCCTGAGCACCTTAGGAAGAATGGGAATTTGGACATTGTTACACCCCCTGTTCCATCCCCTCAGGGATCAGTGTCAACTTTACACCCCCTGTTCCATCCCCTCAGGGATCAGTGTCAACTCTATCTAATTCTAGGCTAGTTAAGCATGGTCATGCCAATCATTCCCAACCTGCAGCTAGTGTGCAAGGTCAGCACCTTGATGAAATTGATCATAGTCCTCCTGGAGGAAAACAGGTGGAAAATGGGGGACTCAGGGGTCAGGTTGATACTGATCCTAAGGATAAACAAGGTCCCAGAGTCTCTGTATTTGATAGACTGAACCTTCCTAAAATCTCCTCTAACTATGAGCAAGGAAATTCTTCAAAACAGGGCAATGCACAACCAAAACTGAACCAGACAAATGTTAATTTCATTTCAGGAAATCCTCCTTTGCTTAACCAAGCTACTCTCACAGCCAATCAGTACACCAGTAAACTGAATCATGCTATACAACCTGGTATAGTCACAAATGTAGCACCTCCCTTGCCTCCTACTGTTACCCCTCAATATTCCAGTATTCTTAAAAATGCAGTTTCACACAGTGAACCAAAGCTAGAAATCTGCTCTCCTAAGATCACCACCAAACAAGGATTTCCAGCTCTTTTGTTTAATAGAAATGATTTCCTTGTGAAAATGGCACAGAAGTGCAGATACACAATTGTGGGAAAGTTCTCCAGTGTTATGCCCAAGATGGAAGTTATAAGAAAAAGCCTGACAGCTCAACTGCAGATTAAGGGTTCTTGTAGAGTTACACATAGGAACCCTACTCATATTTACATAGACCTGGATAATGAGGTAGATCATGCTACAGTATGGCACAAGGAGAAAATTTACATAGAGGGAAGAGCTGTTAGACTGTTCACATGGACACCTACATTCAGGCCTGAGGAAGAAACTACTTTAGCTCCAGTCTGGGTTGAGTTACCTCAACTGCCTTGGCACTGTTTCAACATGGAGTTTGTCTCCAAGTTATTGGAACCTATAGGCAGGGTCCTCTTCTTTGATGCAGCCTCAGCACAAAGGACTAGAGGTAGTGTAGCTAAGGTAAAAGTTGAGATTGACATCACCAAGCAAAGGCCACCTCATGTTTGGGTGGGATTTCCTCAAGAAGAAGATGATGTGTTTGGAGATGGCTACTGGCAGGAATTACACTTTGAGAATGTTCCTGAGTACTGCCATTATTGCAAACATCAGGGCCACCCAATCAAGGTGTGTAAGAGGAAAAAGAAAGATGATGAATACAGGGAGTGGAAAGAAGAACAAGACAACCAAGACATCTCACAGAGCTATAAACAAGGTCCAGAATCCAGTCAACAGCAGATACATCAGCAAAATGGCCCAAGGACCAGCTATGAACAGGGACAGCTCAGTAGAGGTCCATCAAACAAGTACCAGAATCAACCACAGGATGAACAGTGGCAACAGGTCCAAAGGAGAAAAGGCAATAAAGTGCCTCCCAAAGATCAGGATAAGCCTCAGAAAATCAAACAAAACCAATCATCAGGACAACAAGGTAATGGGGTTCAGACAGTAAAGAAGATTCTACAGAAGCCAAATCAAGTTCAGCACACCCAACAGCAGAGGGATAGAGAGGCTGAGTCATCAGAAGAGCCTAAACAAGAGACCATACCAGTGCAGATCAACTATACCAATGAGACTCAACAGAAACAAACAGGGACCTATGAAGGTCAGGCTCAGGTTACAAATCAGCAAAGACAAGGGGAGAAATCAGTGAAGAAGCCATCTAGGAAAGAGGATAGAGTTCAGGGTGCCCTTCATAGGAAGCCTGGAGATGCTTCTATGGAGGGACAGGTTGGAACTAAGCTCAATAGGGAGGAGGATAATATGGCTCCAAAGGAAGATACTCAATTTACACCTAGGATGAAACAAGCTAACAAAGGTGCAGAGTCAGGACAAATAGAATCAAAAGAAGCAACTCAGGCCAAGGACCAGCAACAACAATCTCAGAGTAAGCAGCCAGAAGAGCTTAATAATGGAAAAGCCATTCTGATAGAAGTAGACTCAGATGAGTCTCCTCTAATCAGGAAACAGAATAACCTAAGCAAGAAGAGCAGGGACAGAGCAAAGAGGAGACAGCAGAAGGAACAGTCAGCCTCATCAACAAAAGAATCTTCAGGAACAATGATACCTATTCAGCATCAGTTCAAAACTCCTTTGCAAGTACAGCCCCCTTTGTCACCTCAGCTTCCTCCAATGCAACAATCAGAAGCATCAGAAGATGAATCAGAAGAAGAAGATGACCCATATGGCCTCAAACAACTACATGACAAGGTTTTAAGTGCTGAAGCAGAGAAGTTGTGTGTTCTAAATTCTCAAAGGATGGAGCTGAGTCAAGAAGATGAATACAGAGTGATACAATCAGAAGATGAGCAAGGTAATGAGAGAATGGATTTAGACTCTATGTCAGAAGATGAAATGGAAGAGGAACAGCATGCTCAGAAGCTGATTCAAGCATTTGCACCTCATCAAAGTTTGGAGCCTCTTAGCACAGAAGACATCAGAGAAACTGTAGAGCAGCATGGTTTGTCCCCTAGAAGCAGGTACAAATTTTCCCCCAGGCTCACTAGGGGGAAAATCAAAACAAATCAGACCCCTGGTGTTAAATGATCACATCCTTGATATGGAACACCAGGGGAATTAGGACCCTGGGTGCTATAGAGAGAATCAAAATGCTCAAGCAAATTCAAAAACTATCTTTCATTGCCATTCTGGAACCATTTTTAGACAGCTCTCATCTCCAAGTGTATCAGACCTTGACTGGAATGCATGGAGCCTGGTCTAACCCAAACAGCAAGATCTGGATATTCTGGGATGCAGACTGTTCTGTCAAGATTGTGTCATCTGATGAGCAGCAGATCACCACTGAGGTAAAACATGTGGAGTTTGGTAACTCTTTATTGATCACTGTAGTCTATGCAAAGTGTAAGCCCATTTTGAGAAAACCCTTATGGGAATCCATGAGGGAAACAGCAGAGTTGCAGATGCCTTGGTGCATAGCAGGGGATTTTAATGTTATAGCTTCTATGGAAGAAAAGCTAGGGGGCCTGCCATATCAAATCCATAAAAGCTTTGACTTTCTGCAAGTGATTGAAGACTGTAATTTAGTGGACTTAGGCTATTCTGGGGCTAAATTCACTTGGTCCAATGGGAGGTGTCAGCATGATAGAGTATACAAGAGACTAGATAGAGTGATGGTTAATGATGATTGGCTTCAATCTTGTCCCCTAACTACTGTTGATAACCTGTCTTCAGTGGGGTCTGACCATTGCCCCCTTCTCATAAAGTTGACTCTTAGAAGTCAAATCCCTACCAAGTATTTTAAATTCCTAGATTGCTGGGTTGATCATCCTGATTTCATGAAAGTAGTCCAGCAAGCCTGGAGTCAGGAAATCAAAGGCAATCCCATGTGGAAGGTTCAGCAGAAAATGAAGCACCTCAGTCAATCCTTAAGTCAATGGTCCAGACAAGAATATGGTGATATCCACTTGAAGGCTAAAGAGTTTGAAGAAAAACTGAAAGAAGCTGAGCACAAGCTGATTGAAGAAAATACTGAGCAATCCAGAGAAGAAGCACAGAAACTCAAGGCTGAATACATCAGATACATGAAGTTGGAGGAAAACATCCTTAAACAAAAAACTCATCTTCAATGGTTCAAGGAAGGGGATGCAAATACAAAGTACTTTCACAAGCTGATGAGAGGTAGAAGGAGAAGGCTTTTCCTGCATAAAATCAAATCAGAACAAGGGGTATGGATCCAAGGTGATGAAGAGATTGCAGCAGAAGCATGTACCTTCTATCAGAAGTTGTTCACCAAAGGGACAGAATCTTTTACAGAGGAAGATTTGCAATGTGTCCCTACAACAGTCACAGAGGAACAGAATAAAGCCCTCATTGCACTCCCTGATGATCTAGAAATTAAAGAGGTCGTGTTTTCTATGAACCCAAACAGTGCAGCTGGTCCAGATGGGTTTAATGGCCTCTTTTTTCACAAATGCTGGGAGATCATAGGCAAGGACATAGTGATGATGGTGCAAGCTTTTTTCTCTGGTAGGTGCCTAACAAAGTTCTTTACCCATGCCTGCTTGGTGTTGCTTCCAAAAGTTGAGTTCCCTAGTAAGTTGTCAGAACTAAGACCCATCAGTCTTAGTAACTTTACTAGCAAAATTATCTCAAAACTGCTTTGCACAAGACTATCCTCTATCCTGCCTAGCATTATATCCTTGAATCAGAGTGGCTTTATCAAAGGCAGGTCCATCACAGAAAATATTATGTTGGCTCAGGAAATAGTCTCAGGGATCAAAAAGCCAAACATTGGAGGGAATGTGGCCTTAAAACTTGACATGGCAAAGGCCTATGACAGGGTCTCATGGGCATTTATCTGCTGTATACTCAGAAGAATGGGTTTTGCTGAAATCTTCATTGATATGGTGTTGAGGACTCTGGACTATAACTGGTACTCTGTTATCATAAATGGGGCAAGGTATGGCTTCTTTCATTCCACAAGAGGACTGAAGCAGGGTGACCCCTTGGCCCCAGCTCTATTTGTAATAGGAGCAGAATTTCTTTCAAGAAAGCTCAGCATTCTGATGCAACAACCTTTCTATAGAGGTTTCTACATGGAAAAAAAAGGGCCCCCAATTAATCATCTTTCCTTTGCAGATGACATTATAATTTTTACCTCAGGCAGCAAGAAGACTTTGCAAGGATTAATGGAGGTACTTACATCCTATGAGCACAAGACTGGCCAGCTCATCAACAAGGACAAAAGTTACTTTCTGACCTCTCCTCATGCCTTCCAAGCTACAATAGATAGGATCAGAGGGGTCACCTCTTTTGCACACAAGCTGGGACCAATCACCTACTTAGGCTGCCCTTTGTACATTGGCAGAAAGAAGATCTCCTATTTCTCCACTTTGACTGAAAAAGTGCTCAACAAAACCAAAGGGTGGCAAGGCAAACTTCTAAGTCCTGGGGGAAGAGCCACTCTCATTAAGTATGTATTACAATCTCTTCCCATACACCTAATGTCTGCAGTTTCTCCTCCCAAAACAATTTTCAAGCACATCAACAAGTACATGGCAGATTTCTTTTGGGGCAGCAAGGATGAAAAGAATAAGTATCATTGGGCATCCTGGAGTAAACTCTCAGCACCTGTCACAGAAGGAGGAGTGGGGTTCAGGAGACTTGAGGATGTGTGTGTAGCTTTACAATACAAGCAGTGGTGGACATTAAGGACCAAAAACACTCTTTGGGGACAATTCTTAAAAGCCAAATATTGTCAGAGGTCACACTTGATGTCCAAAAAGTGGGACTCTGGACAATCTCAAGCTTGGAAGCATTTGATGAATAACAAGGTCAAAGCAGATCAATTCATTACCTGGAAACTCAAATCTGGCACAGCTAGTTTCTGGTGGGACAACTGGTTGGGGACTGGAAATCTAGCAAGCATGATGCCTGGTGGGGTAAGGTATAATGCAGTCAATGTTGGTAAGTTCTGGACTCAAGGACAGTGGGATAGAAATAAGTTGTTGCAGAAAGTCCCTGAAAATTTGGTGTCCAGAATTATCAATATCAGCATAGCATATGATGAGAATGTCCCAGACAGACCTATCTGGACCCTAAATTCCCAAGGTTTGTTTTCTTGTACCTCTGCTTGGTTGGCTGTTAGAGAGGCCAAACCAACTTGCTTTATAGATACACAAACCTGGAACAGAAGAGTGCCTTTCAAGTGCTCATTTCTGGTGTGGAGGGCCTTGAGAAACAAGTTGCCAACAGATGACAGAATAGCAAAATTTGGACATCAGGTGGTTTCCTCCTGTGTTTGTTGTCTCAGACCATGCAGTGAGACAATCAGACATGTTTTCTGCAATGGAGAATTTGCTAGCAGGGTCTGGGAAGCTTTTTCAACTCCCCTGGGGATCAGAGCTAACAACACCTCACTGAGGTTGACTCTGATGCAATGGTGGGTACAGCAGTGGAAGAATGAAGCTGAAAAGGTCATCTATCAGTGCATGCCCATTTGGATAGCATGGCATCTTTGGAAAAACAGATGTAGTAAGAAGTATGGAAATAAATCTTCATCTAGGCTGAGGACCATGTACTCAATTCTAGCTGACTTGAGAATGACACTTCTTCTAGCATTTCCTGAAATCAGATGGCCTTTTACATATTCAGAAATCATTTCCACAGTAGAAGGCCTGAAACAAGTCAAGATTAGCCTAGAAGTCAAATGGAAACCACCTCAGCATCAAGTTCTCAAGCTGAACACTGATGGGAGTGCTCTCACTAATCCTGGTAAGGCTGGAGCTGGAGGAGTCCTTAGGAACAGTGAAGGGAATTTTGTTGCTGCTTATTCAGTACCTCTCGGCATCAACACAAACAACTATGCTGAAGCCTATGCCATTAAGCATGGTCTGGAGATTTGTATGACAATGCAGACAACTCAGGTGGTAGTTGAAACTGACTCAGCACTTATGGTGATGTGGATCAAAGGTAAAAAACAACCTCCCTGGCAATTAGATCAAACAATCTCTGAGATTCAAAGCTTGAAAAACAGGTTTCAATTCTTTGATATTAATCATTGCTATAGGGAAGGCAATACTGTTGCTGACTCATTGTCAAAGTTGAGTCATCTCTTGTCATCCCCCAGTTTTTTCCCCCGGGTCCAGAATCTTCCAAATCATATCAGGACACAGCTTAATCTTGACAAGAAGGGTGTTCCTAATTTCAGAATTAGGAAAATTAGAAAGCTTAGGTCAGTATGAAGCACATCCCTGAAAGGAATTCATCCCCACAATCCAAAAAGATCACCCCTTGGTGGTATTCAATCCCTGACACAGCAGACTCTACATCAGAGTCATCATCTCTGTCTACATTAACCTAGTGTCCAATGAATCTCACTCATAGACCACTTCTTGACAGATTATTGGGTAGATTACTCAGTCTGCTAATCACCCATATGATCTGGCCCCTGTTTGCACTAACTGTTTGTCAATGCAGCATCTTACAGGAAGGAGAAAGAAGATCTCAAATTTTGGGAAAAAACAATATCTTGCCCTCAAAAGCTATTGGTGGGCATTAGTAATTAAGGCTTTGGTCTCTGTTCTTTCAACCTCCCTGTCCCAGCCTGTTACTTGGTGCAGTTTTAAGACCTCAAATTCCTTTGTTGTATGCAGACTCAAACCCATGAAAATGTCAGCTCCACTGTCCAAATGTTCAATGTACCTAAGCACAAAAAAACTGAATCTTGACAGAGCAAGAAGTATGCCTTACTGTCTGCAGGCAACCTCCTTGCTTTGGCCAATTTTAACTAACAGGGGTTCTGTGCAGGTTTGCAGGAGGAGTGGAAAAGTGGTTTGTTGCCAAGGCAACAGTTGCCTAGCCTCCTTTTTCTCAGGGTCCACAGGAGTCTGCTCTGCAGCCTCTTTGACTGATCCTGTTCAATTTCCCCAAGCCAAGAAGGGCAATGTCCCTTGTAAGGCTTATTCCGATAAATGCAGGCTCTCATCACCAGTAGAACCAACTCCATGGCCAAAGATATCATACTGTCCAAAGAAAGAACTTCTGCAAAAACCTTTTTTTTGACAGAACACTTGGTAGGCTGTACAGCTTGCCAGCAAATCAAGTGTTTTGGCCCCTTTTTCATTCTAACAGAGTTTGCATGCAGATGTTCCCAAGTATCTGGTCATACACAATTCACAAATGGCTAAACTCATTGTCTGCACTGGGACTCTGGACATGCATGGCCTTGAGGAATTTAGGCCTGCTGCTGTTGAGTAATGGACCCATCAAGATCCCAAATAACCAGCCTGCTGTCTTGTTTGCTACCACAGAATCTGAAGTTTAGATGTTGATGCCTGCTGTATCAAGACCTGAACCTATGTTACTTCTGGTTGAATCTCTGCTCATCAAGCTGCTAAACATCCAGTACACTGTGTTCTTGGAATCTGCATCCAAGATCCATCTTTTTGCAATTGTCTCCTATGGAACAAACAGGCACTGTTTCCTGTCCTGGAAATCAGCTCTGGAACATAATATCATTGCTCTACATTGTTGTTTCCTTATTTATGCTGATATCTGGTATTAGGTTGTTGGTGTTGGCTCATCATAGAGAAGCCAACTCTGTCAAAACTTGGTATTTCTCCTGGGAACTTCTGAGCTTTCACCTGCTTTCAGCTCCAAGGAAGTGCTCTTTATTCAGTCCTCTGAAAGCTGCTGTGCTGCTATGTACACTGTTAGGGCTCACTCTCTTCTGTCCTTTCTCGGATTACTCTGTACTGCTCCTGAGGTGGTTCATTAAGGAGCTGGATATCACAATCATGCTGTCTGCGATTCACCTGAGTCAAGTTCTGCCTACTCTTTGGAAACTGCTAGCTGACTTTGTTAAATCAGAGAACAAATGGCCAAGACTCCTCATGACTCCAAAGCTGTTTCAATTCACAGCTTCACAGCTGTTTCCTATGGGTATTCTAAAGGTGTCATTGTATTTGATGCTTGCTTCTTTTGCTGGACTGGTGCTCTCTTCACAAGGGCTATCTTACTTAGGTTTGACAGCCTATTTGAAGACTTGTACACCTTCATTGTATAGTTCTAGTTTAGTTTTTATAGCTAGGCTAATCACTTTTTGTAAAGGGAAAATGACACTCACTTATCTAGTGAGAAGTTCTGAGGTTACATCTACACCCTTTTCCCCCATAGTTAATCTAGATTACTCTAGATTGGAGGTAAGGTTTATGTCCCCCTCCATTTGTAATTATTTGTTTATTATAATGAACGGGTCGGGGTCCATGCCTAACCCTGCATTGGAACAGCTAAGTGTGACCTGAAAAGCACACTTAGTATGTTCTAGTGTCTTTGATTAAAAAAAAAAAAAAAAAAAAAAAAAAAAACCCTAAACCCTAAACCCTAAACCCTAAACCCTAAACCCTAAACCCTAAACCCTAAACCCCAAACCCCAAACCCCAAACCCCAAACCCCAAACCCCAAACCCCAAACCCCAAACCCCAAACCCCAAACCCCAAACCCCAAACCCCAAACCCCAAACCCCAAACCCCAAACCCCAAACCCCAAACCCCAAACCCCAAACCCCAAACCCCAAACCCCAAACCCCAAACCCCAAACCCCAAACCCCAAACCCTAAACCCTAAACCCCATCCACACATCATTAGCCGAAATTATTTTTTCAAAAACAGAACGCGCCTACACGCGCCAGTCTTAGGCGATTTTTAGCTCCCATGGCGCCACACGCGCCTCCCGATCCCCAACCCCCGCCGGACCAATCCACACAGGTAAATCCCCACCCCACAAACACCTCCACCGATCAGAATCCTTCAATTCCATCTGTAGAGACCGCAATTGAAATCCAAAGTGTGGAGGTCTCTACGCATGAACTTACGCGCCTGAAGGAAATCATTTCCCTCTTGGAATCGGGAAAGATTCACGTCAGGCCACCAACTGGAGAAGAATCAGCGTCACCTAATCCATCTCTCCTCCAAAATTCAGTTGTTTCTGCCGTGCCAATTGTGAGATCCGCTAAAAACGATTCTGTGAGAATCGCCTGGGAATCGCCGTCGAATCGCCTCCCTCCTCCGGTCGATTCCACCAATTATTTTCAGAATTCAGTCATTGGGGATTGCTTCCCAACTCAAGCTACGTCTCTCCAACAAATTTCAGATCATTCAATTGGTGAGAAAAATCCCGATGAAGCTCAGGTCACCGGAAATGAAGTTCCAGCCATCGGGCTCGAGCAAATTCAATCCCAAAGTCCAAGGACAATCATTGGCAATGCCCCTGCTCAGGTAACTACTCTCAACAACACTCTCATTGGCTCAGATTTGGTCCTAGAACCCCTGGATTATCTGCAATCCCATTCTAAGGTGTTTATAGGCAAGGAAGCTACTGAGGTTGTTCAAAAATTGTCCCAACATAATGAAGCTAATAATTTGACCCCCTGTAATGCACCTAGCAATGAGCTGAATTGCCAAAATAGGCTTCCAGTTAATGTTTTAGCATCAGAATTACCTAATAATGCATCAGTTGGTTCTACAACCATTCAGTCTAGCCAGGGGGTCTCAGGAAGTCCTAGTAGCTCTAAGGATCAGCTCCCAGTTCATCTTTCTGATATTAATCCCTCTAATGAAGTCATTATGGGTGGAGGAACCTCTAGGGAGAGGAATGGGGATCAGGAGGACTTGATTGAGAATAGGGTTGCAGGTCCACTGAATGGGACTCAAGCTGCTGATCAAAACCAGTCACCCCTTCCACAACACAGGCCCTCTGTGTTCACTAGGTTGGAATTCCCAAGTGTGTCCTCTAACTTTGAAAAAAACACCAACTCAAGAAACCCAGTTCCTATGAATCAAGCCCCCATTGTCCCAGTCAACACTCCATCACATATACCAAATGTGTCTATGACAGTAGCTAAAACAACCTTAGTTCAGCCTCCTTTACCCCCAACAGTGACCCCACCCCAATATGCTAATGCCTTAAAGGGGTCTGGAGCAGCAGAGGAGCCCAAGTTGAATATTATGCCTCCTAAAATCACCACTAAGCAAGGTCTCCCAGCTCTCTTGTTTGACAGGAATGATTTTATGGTAAAGATGGCCAAGAAGTGCAGGTACACCATCATTGGCAAATTCTCAAGTGCTATGCCAAAGATGGAGGTTATCAGACAGAGTTTGACATCCCAGTTGCAGATTAAGGGTTCCTGCAAAGTCACTCACAGAAATCCTACCCACATCTATATTGACTTGGACAATGAGGTTGATCATGCAACTGTGTGGCATAAGGAGAAAATATTTATCCAAGGAAGAGCAGTTAGGTTATTCACCTGGACTCCCACATTTAAACCAGAAGAAGAAACCACACTTGCCCCTGTTTGGGTGGAGTTACCACAGCTCCCTTGGCATTGTTTTAACATGGAGTTTGTAACAAAACTTCTGGAGCCTATAGGCAGGGTTTTATTCTTTGATGCAGCATCAGCCCAAAGAACTAGGGGAAGTGTAGCCAAAGTCAAGGTTGAGATTGACATTACCAAGTCAAGACCACCTCATATTTGGGTTGGTTTTCCTCAGGAGGAAGATGATATTTTTGGTGATGGCTACTGGCAGGAGTTGGTATTTGAGAATGTGCCAGCTTATTGTCATTACTGCAAGCATCAAGGGCATATGGAAACAGTTTGCAAGAGGAAGAAGAAAGATGATGAGGTCAAAAAAGGCAGAGAAGATCAGGAAAATCAGGGAGCTGTCCAGTACTCTCAGCAGGTTTTTGATCAAAGGAATGGACCAGTGTTCCAGCATCATCATTCTGCAGGCCAAGTATATGATGAAAGAGCTAATTGGGAGCAGGGTCAAACCAGCAAAAGTCAGCAAATTCATGGTCAGCATCCACAGCAACAGGAAGAGCAATGGCAACAAGTTCAGAGGAGGAAAGTCAGCAGAGGGCCACCAAAAACACAGACAAACTCCAAGCAAGTTTTTTCCCCAAAGCAGCAGACCACTTCAAATTTACCAGCCAAGCAAAATCAACCTCCCAAGTCTCAACAAGCCAAGCAAGTTCACTATCCAAGCTCACAGGTCAACCCAAATAATACTCCTTTGAAAGTTCAGCAAAAATCCCATCAAGAGGACCAAAGGCAGCATCAGGCAAGTATGGACTCAGAAGCTATTAGACCTAATCCTAGGTCTTCACCTCAGCAAGCACAGGAAAACAACAGAGGTATATCTGTGAAAATCATAGGGCATGTCAGTCAACAAACAGGAAAAGAAGTGAATAATGATAGCAGCAGAGAAGCCCCTCAGGCAGCAGATTCACTGAGGGGGCAGGTTGGAACAGAATCTGGGGATCAGGTTGCTCTCCATAGAAGGCAAGGTGAAGCTTCTATGGGGACACAGGTTGGAACTAAGCAAGTTGAAGAAAATCTCTGTATGATCAATACTCAGGGCCAACAGCAGACACCAAGGAATGATCAACCAAGCAGGGTAGGAAACTCTAAACATGCAAGCAGTAAGGCTCCATGTCAGACACCTGAGCAGTACCAATCAATCGATCATAATCTACATCAAGAAGAGCAGAGAAATCAGAACAATGGCAAAGGAATTCTGCTAGAAGATGATTCTGAAGAGTCTCAGCTTGTAAGGAAAACTAGAAAACCAAGCAAAAAACAAAGAGAGAGGATGAAGAGACAGCAGCAAAAGGGACAACAAGAGTCTTCAAAGCAAAGCTCAGGGGTATTGGTTCCTATTCAGCATCAATTTAAGACACCTTTGCAAGTTCAGTTGCCTCACTCCTCTCACTCAGCATCAGTGGACTCAGCAGAGGAGTCTGAAGAGGAATCAGAAGATGAAGATGATCTTTTGGGCCTACAGCAGTTACATGACAAAATTCAAAAAGCAGAAGCTGAGAGAGTGTGTGTTCTAAACTCTCAGAAAATGGAGTTAAGTCAGGAAGATGAGTATAGAGTCCTGCATTCAGAAGATGAGCAAGGGAATGACAATTTTGGCTTTGATTCCCTGTCTGAGGCAGAAATGGAAGAAGAAGATCATGCCCAAAGACTGATTCAGGCATTTGCACCACATCAGAGTGCAGAACCTTTGAGTACAGAAGATATCAGGGAAACAGTTGACCAACATGGCCTTTCTCCTAGGAACAAGTACAAATTTTCCCCCAGACTTACTAGGGGAAAAATCAAAACAAACCAAACTCCCAATATTAAATGATTACATCCTTAGTTTGGAATACCAGGGGTATCAGGACCCTGGGTGCCATAGAAAGGATTAAGTCACTCAAGAAAATCCAAAAACTTTCATTTATTTCCATCCTGGAACCTTTTTTAGATAGTTCTCACCTCCAAGACTATAAAGTTCTGATAGGGATGCAGGGAGCTTGGTCTAACCAAAATAGCAAAATATGGGTCTTTTGGGAAGCAGACTATTCTGTCAAAATCATTCATTCTGATGAGCAACAGGTCACCTCTGAGGTGCAGCATGTAGAGTTAGGGACTTCTATGCTTATCACAATAGTCTATGCTAAATGTAGGCCTCACTTGAGAAAGCCTCTTTGGGATTCCATGAGAGTGATAGCTGATCTGAAGAAGCCCTGGTGTATAGCAGGGGACTTTAATGTTATTACAGCTATGGAGGAGAAGCTAGGGGGGCTACCATATCAAATTCAAAAAAGTTTTGATTTCATTCAAGTAATTGAAGATTGCAAGTTGTTAGACTTAGGCTTTTCTGGGGCTAAGTTTACATGGTCTAATGGCAGGTGTCAACATGACAGAGTTTACAAGAGATTAGATAGGGTGATGGTCAATGATGAATGGCTTCAAGCCTGCCCCCTGACTACTGTTGACAATTTGTCATCAGTGGGCTCTGACCATTGTCCTCTGTTAATCAAGCTAACTGTCAGGGACCAGGCAACTACCAAATACTTCAAGTTTTTGGACTGCTGGGTCAGTCATCCAGACTTCATGAACTTGGTGCAGCAAACTTGGAATCAGGAAATAAAAGGAAATCCTATGTGGAGAGTACAACAGAAAATGAAGCTTCTGAGTCAGGCTTTAAGTCAGTGGTCCAGAGAAGTTTTTGGGGATATTCACAAGAAGGCCAAAGAATTTGAAGACAAGTTAAAGGAGGCTGAACAGAAGCTGATTGATGTGAATAGTGGCCAGTCAAGAGAGGAAGTGCAGAAATTGAAAGCTGATTACATTAGATACATGAAATTGGAGGAGTCCATCCTTAAACAAAAAACTCATCTTCAATGGTTTAAGGATGGAGATGCAAATACAAAATATTTCCACAGGCTGATGAGGGGTAGAAGAAGAAGACTTTTTCTGCATAAAATCAAGAGTGAGCAAGGGGTATGGATCCAGGGTGATGAAAACATAGCTGCAGAAGCCTGCTCTTTTTATCAGGAGCTGTTTACCAAGGGGTCTGAAACCTTTAATGCTCAAGACCTAGAGTGTGTGCCAACAACAGTTACAGCGGATCAAAATGAAGCACTTACTTGCCTGCCTGATGCCCCTGAGATAAAAGACATAGTGTTCTCCATGAACCCAAATAGTGCAGCAGGTCCAGATGGATTCAATGGCAACTTTTTTCACAAATGTTGGGAGATCATTGGTGGGGACATTGTTACAATGGTACAAGCCTTCTTCTCAGGTAGATGTCTAACAAAGTTCTTCACTCATGCCTGTTTAGTGTTGCTCCCAAAGGTTGAATTCCCTAGTAAACTCACTGAACTAAGACCTATTAGTCTCAGTAATTTTACTAGCAAGATCATATCAAAGCTCCTTTGTACAAGATTGTCCAGTATACTACCTAGCATCATTTCTTTAAATCAGAGTGGATTCATTAAGGGCAGGTCCATTACTGAAAACATCATGCTGGCCCAGGAGATAATATCAGGCATCAAGAAGCCAAATATAGGGGGAAATGTGGCTCTGAAATTAGATATGGCAAAGGCCTATGATAGGGTCTCCTGGAACTTCACTTGTTGCATACTTAGAAGAATGGGATTCTCTGAGGTTTTTATTGACATGGTATTAAGGACTCTTGACTACAACTGGTATTCGGTCATCATAAATGGGACCAGACATGGGTTTTTTCATTCAACAAGAGGATTGAAACAGGGAGATCCACTGGCACCAGCTCTGTTTGTTATTGGAGCTGAGTTTCTATCAAGGAAGCTCAACAATCTGATGCAGCAACCTTATTACAGGGGTTTTCATATGGAGAAGAGGGGACCTTCAATCAATCATCTCTCCTTTGCTGATGACATAATAATTTTTACTTCTGGCAGCAAAAAGACTCTTCAAGGTTTAATGGAAGTCCTCAAGGCTTATGAGGACAAAACAGGACAACTAATCAACAGAGATAAGAGTTTTTTCATAGCATCTCCTCATGCCTTTCAAGCTACAATTGACAGAATCAGGGAAGTGACATCTTTTTCACAAAAAGCTGGGCCAATAACATATTTGGGGTGTCCTTTGTACATTGGGAGGAAAAGAATCTCTTATTTCTCATCACTGACAGAGAAGGTTCTGAATAGGGTAAAAGGGTGGCAAGGTAAAATCCTGAGTCCTGGGGGAAGAGCAACACTTCTCAAATATGTTTTGCAATCTCTCCCCATACACTTGATGTCTGCTGTCTCACCACCTAAAACAATTCTCAATCAAATCAACAAATTCATGGCTGATTTCTTCTGGGGAAATAAGGATGAAAGAAATAAGTATCATTGGGCATCATGGGGTAAGTTAGCTGCACCTTTTTCTGAAGGGGGTGTAGGCTTTAGAAAACTAGAAGATGTGTGTGCTGCTCTTCAATACAAGCAATGGTGGACTCTGAGGACCAAGGACACTCTCTGGGGCCAGTTTCTGAAAGCTAAATACTGTCAAAGATCCCACTTGATGTCCAAGAAGTGGGATTCAGGCCAATCTCAGGCCTGGAAACACTTGATGACTAACAAGGTCAAAGCGGATAAATTCATCATATGGAAACTCAGTTCAGGCAATGCTAGTTTTTGGTGGGATAACTGGTTGGGAACAGACAATTTAGCAAGCTTGATGCCATCTGGAGTTAGGTATGGTACAGTAAGTGTGAAGAAGTTCTGGACCCAGGGGACTTGGGATAGAAGTAAACTCCTACAGAAAGTACCTGAATACCTTGTAGCTAGAATCTCTAGCATCAGCCTCATTCACAATGAGAATACACCAGATAAGCCAATCTGGACTTTGAACAATCATGGTTCCTTCTCCTGCTCCTCAGCCTGGCAAATCATTAGAGAATCAAAACCAAGTTGCTTCATAGACTCCCAAACCTGGAACAAAAGGGTGCCTTTCAAATGTTCCTTTTTAGTATGGAGAGCTCTAAGGAATAAATTGCCAACAGATGACAGAATCATCAAGTTTGGTCATCAGATAGTGTCTGCTTGTGTTTGCTGCCTCAAACCCAGCTCAGAAACTGTCAACCATGTCTTCTGTAGGGGGGAACTTGCTTCCAGAATCTGGGAAGCATTTGCTGCACCCTTGGGTATTAGAGCTAACCAGAATTCCCTAAGGCTTGTCCTGATGCAATGGTGGACCCAAGACTGGAAAAATGAGGCTGAGAAAACTATCTTACAGTGTTTGCCTATTCTGATAGCATGGCACCTCTGGAAGAATAGGTGCAATAAAAAGTATGGTAATAAGGCATCCTCCAGGTTGAGAACAATGTATGCAGTATTAGCAGATCTTAGGCTAATCCTCCTTCTTGCATACCCTGAAATCACATGGCCCTTTTCCTATTCTGCAATCACTAGCCTAGCAGGAGGACTCCAACAAGTCAAAACCAGCATTGAAGTAAAATGGCACCCACCCCAGAATCAGGTCTTCAAGTTGAATACTGATGGAAGTGCTCTCATAAATCCGGGCAAAGCTGGAGCTGGAGGAGTTCTTAGAAATAGTGAGGGAAGCTTTGTTGCTGCTTTCTCAGTTCCTCTGGGCATCAACACAAACAACTTTGCAGAAGCTTTTGCAATAAAGCATGGTCTGGAGTTATGCTTGCAACTGCAGATACCCAGAGTAGTAGTAGAGACTGACTCAGCACTGATGGTTCTGTGGCTTAAAGCAAAAAAGGCACCTCCCTGGCAACTGGAACAGCTCATTATTGAAATCCAAAGTATGAGAGACAGGTTCCAATTCTATGATATTGGTCACTGCTACAGAGAAGCCAACTCTGTAGCTGATTCCCTATCTAAACTGAGCCACCAGCTGACTGCTTCAAGAACCTTTTCTCTGTTCCAACATCTCCCAGATCACATCAAAGGTCAAATTATATATGATCAGAGAGGAGTTCCTAGTTTCAGGATCAGAAAAACCAAAAGGCTCAAACTACCAGGAGTATGAGCAGCTGTATACCAGATCACTGGCCTTCATGATGGCTAGTAACTGGTTCTGTGCTTGGTCTCAGTGTAATAAATCTCTTTCCATCTTAATGGGTCACAAGAAACATTTGACCCCACATTGTAATTCTGGAGCTGGTTACTGGTCTTACCTCCTCTGTCCTCTCTCTAAAGAAGAAATGAACCCCAGAAGCCTTTGTCCTCACAAACTAAATTACCACCCTTGTGGTAACCAGATCTCTAAATGCAGACTGTTTCCATTTAAAGAGTCAGCCTCACTGTTCATACTACCCTATCATCCAAAGTCATTCCCAGCTTCTAACCTAATTCTTGACAGGTCTATAGGTTGGTCTTGTAGTCTGCAGATCACCTATAGGACCTGGCCCCTTTTTCCTGCTAATGCTTTGTTCTTGCAGCTTACTAGGTGGAGGACTTTGAAGACCTCATGCATTGAGGAAAAACAGAGATCACAATGCACTCCTTTCTGCAAGTCTGGTTTTGGTCTTAGCAAAGACCTTCAAGGGTTGTGGTCACTTAAGCTTTCTATAAAAATGCTAGGGGTACAATCTTCCTCTAATTCCATACAGAGGAGAGTTGTGGCCTCACTTAGGATGTTAGTTACCCTTAGCTTAAACACAGAAGATAGCAAGTTTCATAACTCAGGAAAAATGATGAAATATCACACTCTGTTCCATTCTGAAGATGCTGCTGATCATGGCAAAGCCAAGATCAAAGGCTCAAGCATTTGGTCCTCAATGCAGGCATTGGTGTTGTTCAGTCCTTCTGGAACTGCAAACACAAAGTGTATGCAAATAGGCCTTTACAATGCTAGTGACCAGGTACCAATGCTGGGGGAAGCAGTCACCTCAGTGGTGCTTCTCCCTTTACTGAAAGCAGACCATTTCTGTCAAATGAGTCAGCTTCACTGTCCAGATTACCCTTCTCTCCAACATAGAATCCAGAGCCTAAAACAATTCTTGACAGTTCCTCTAGGCTGGTTATTTGGTCTGCTAACCACCTATAGGAACTGGCCAATCTTTAGTACTAATAGTTTGTTAATGCAGCTTCTTGGCTGGTGGACTTTCAAGACCTCAAACTATGAGGAATCTCTTAGACTGAGCTCACAATTTATTGCAGCCTCCTGGAACAATGCTCTGGGATCATCAATACAGCATCTGGGGCAACATGCAGGCCTGGACTCAAGAACTCCTGTACAAATGCTGGGTTTCTCTTATGCCCAGATCACCTGCTGGTCTGCTTTGCTTCTGCTTCTGATAGCAGCCACAAAGAACCTGGAAAACCTGTTACTGCTCCCTGTCTGTTCAAAAGGGACAAACAGAGATCACCCTACACAATTCAATATAGATCAAGCACCCTGTAGCTCATGGTATAGCTTGCTGGGGAACCCCTTGGAACCTTTCTGCTGCAAGTTTCATGCCTCTGCATTGGATCAGGAGCAGTCACAGCTCACTCTCTTCTGTCTGGATAATACTGAAGTAGGATGGCATCTATCAGAGTCTCTACTTGATAGGCTGTTTCCCTATCATGCCCAAGTAATCTGCTTGGCTGCTTTGTGGCTGCTAGTAGTCAAACAAAAGCTGGAAAGGATGCAATTGTCTCACCTGATAGCAACAGGGCTGAAAAGTGATTATCACTCATCATTGAATCAAGTGCAAGAATCCAAAAGTCATTGCCTCACCCCTCTGCTGATCACCTCTGGAGGACCTCAATGCTACACCTTCTCAGTCCCTGGTTTCTGTCATGAATTGTCAGGGCTCAATCTCACTGGGCTGGATGCTGTTAAAGTGGGATGGCACTCATCATGCCTTCATCTGATCTCATCGGAGCAGCAACTTTATGGTCATCTCTGTATCCCTGAAAACATCACTCCACTACACTCTGGTTATGTTAGAAAGGTACATTCTTCACAAGGGCTATCTTCTATTCGACTGATAGCTTTCATGAAGACTGACTTACCTTCATTACCTCACCTTAGCCAAAGTTATGTAATTAGGATTACCAGTTTTAGTAAAAGGAAAATATCATTAACATTAGTTTCTAGGCCTTTTTTGTATATAGGTATCTTTGCCTATCCTAGACTAGTGTGGTATTTTTCCTCCTTAGATGATTTAGATTTTTCTAGATTAGAGGTAAGGTTTATGTCCCCCTCTATTTGTACTTATGTTTATGATAATGAACAGGTCGGGGTCTACGCCTAACCCTGCATTGGAACAGCTAGGTGTGACCTTAAAAGCACATCTAGTTGGTCTAATGGTTTGAAAAAAAAAAAAAAAAAAAAAAAAAACCCTAAACCCTAAACCCTAAACCCTAAACCCTAAACCCTAAACCCTAAACCCTAAACCCTAAACCCTAAACCCTAAACCCTAAACCCTAAACCCTAAACCCTAAACCCTAAACCCTAAACCCTAAACCCTAAACCCTAAACCCTAAACCCTAAACCCTAAACCCTAAACCCTAAACCCTAAACCCTAAACCCTAAACCCTAAACCCTAAACCCTAAACCCTAAACCCTAAACCCTAAACCCTAAACCCTAAACCCTAAACCCTAAACCCTAAACCCTAAACCCTAAACCCTAAACCCTAAACCCTAAACCCTAAACCCTAAACCCTAAACCCTAAACCCTAAACCCTAAACCCTAAACCCTAAACCCTAAACCCTAAACCCTAAACCCTAAACCCTAAACCCTAAACCCATTCACACACCACTCCCCGAAATTAATTTTTTCAAA
The DNA here is from genome assembly GCA_029990175.1 of Petunia secreta. NCBI lineage: Eukaryota > Viridiplantae > Streptophyta > Magnoliopsida > Solanales > Solanaceae > Petunia > Petunia secreta. The sequence goes on along the minus strand of JARKIP010000191.1, from coordinate 160,727 downwards.
TTGGAACGCGCCTACACGCGCCCGAAATAGGCGAAATTCAGCTCCATGGCGCCACACGCGCCACCCGACCCCCAACCGCCACCGGACCAGTCCACGAAGAAAGATCTCACTCCTACAAACACTTCCACCGACCAGAATACTTCATTTCAGCCTGTGGTGACCGCAATCGAGAATCAAAGTGTGGAGGTCACCACACTCGAACTCACGCGCCTTAGAGAAATTATTTCCCTATTCGAATCTAGAAGGATTCAGGCGAGACCAATTATTGGAGATGATTCAGCACCTTCTGATCCATCGCCCCTCCAAAATTCAGATGTTTTTCTCTTGCCAATTGCGAGTTCCACCAAAAGCGATCCTACGAGAATCGCCACTGAATCGCCGCCGAATCGCCTTCCTTCTCCAGTCAACTCCGGCAATTATTTTCAGATTCCAAGCATTGGGGATTGTCTCCCATCTCAAGATATTCCCCCTCAACAAATTTCAGACCATTTGGCCGGTGGGAAGAAATCTGAAGTAGCTCAGGTCACCGGGGAGGAAGTTCCAGACATCGGGCCTGATCAAATCCAATCTCAAAGCCCAGAAACAATAGTGGACAAGGCTTCTGAGCAGGTAATTCCTACTAACACTGTTGAGCATGTCCCAATCTTAGTTTCAACCCCATTGAATCATCAGAACTTACATGCTAGAGTTTCAAGTGATAAGAACACCCTTGAGCTTGATCAGACTTTGTCCCAAATCAATGAAGGAACTAATTTGAATGTTAGGGCACCCTCTAATGATCTCAGTAATGCTTTGAAGTGTCAAAACATGACACCAGTGGCTGTTGTAGTGTCAAAATCCCCTGAAAATGCCTCAATCAGGTCTACCACCATTCAGTCCAATCATGACATCCTTGTGAGTCTTACAAGTTCAGATGATCACCTCAATGCACATCTCCCAGATATTAGACCCTCTAAGGAAGTCAATAAGGGTGGGGGATCCAGGGAAAGGCATAAGGATAAGGAAGAATTGATTCCAGGTCTTTTAAATGGGACTCAAGAAGCTGATCATACCCAGTTTTCACCACTTCAACCCAGGCCTTCTGTGTTTACCAGGTTGGAATTTCCTAAAGTTTCATCAAATTTTGAAAAAAATACCAACTTAAGATACCAAGCACAAGGGAACCAAATCCCCAGTATTCCAGTTAACACTCTACCTCATCACCCAAATGAGCATGTACCAGCAGCTAAAACAACTTTAGCCCATCCTCCTCTGCCCCCAACAGTAACACCTCCTCAGTATGCTAGTGTTTTGAAAGTGCCTGGAGTAGATGAGGAACCTAAGCTGAACATAATACCCCCTAAAATCACTACTAAACAAGGCCTCCCAGCCCTGCTCTTTGACAGAAATGATTTTATGGTGAAGATGGCTAAGAAATGCAGATATACCATCATTGGTAAATTCTCAAGTGTGATGCCAAAGATGGAAGTCATTAGGCAGAGCTTGACCTCACAGTTACAGATTAAAGGCTCTTGCAAAGTTACTCACAGAAATCCTACACACATTTACATTGATTTGGACAATGAAGTGGATCATGCAACTGTGTGGCATAAGGAGAAAATTTTCATTCAAGGAAGAGCAGTTAGATTATTCACCTGGACTCCCACATTCAAACCTGAAGAAGAAACTACACTAGCTCCTGTTTGGGTGGAATTACCTCAGCTTCCCTGGCACTGTTTCAACATGGAATTTGTTACTAAGCTTCTAGAGCCCATAGGCAGGGTCCTTTTCTTTGATGTAGCATCAGCCCAGAGAACCAGGGGGAGTGTGGCTAAAGTGAAGGTAGAAATAGACATTACAAGGCCCAGGCCACCTCACATTTGGGTTGGATTTCCTCAAGAAGATGATGATGTATTTGGAGATGGTTATTGGCAAGAACTCCACTTTGAAAATGTTCCAGCATACTGTTTTTACTGCAAACATCAAGGTCATTCACAGAATGTCTGCAAGAGGAGACAAAAAGATGATGAATACAAGGCCTTTAGAGAAAAACAAGAGACTCAGGGATACTTGCACAACACAGGAATAAGCAACACAAATGGCTATGATATGGCCTCCAGAGAACAACAAGAACTTCAGCAAAATGCTCCACCACTCAGCAATGATAATGTACAGTACACCAGAGAGACACACAACAAAGTTCAGCAGATTCAACAACCAAATGAACAATGGCAACAAGTACAGAGGAAGAAAAACAATAAAGGGCCATCCAAAGAGCAGAACAAAAACCAGACAGTCAAGAAAGTGCAGCCAATAAGACAGCAGTTGAACTCATCTAATGCAGTCTGGAAGACTCAACAAAAATTTCAGCAACCTCAAAGTGAACAACATCAGAACAATGAGGCACCAGGACCCAGTGCTATGCCATCATCACAACAGGAAAAGCTTCCTGAAACACCACATCAAGGAAGAAGAATGGAAATCCCAGGCAGGAATCAATCTTTTCATTCTCAGAGAGTAAATCAATCAGACAAGTCTCTACCTAGAGACTATGTCCCTTTTACCTGGACAAGAGGGGAGATCCCTCCTGTTGCTTCAGATCAGGGGGGCAAGAGGGGAGAAGAAGAAGACCTGAATGTTGTGGAAGCCCTTCACAGTAAGCATGGTGAAGCTTCTGTGAAGGGAAAGGTTGGAACAAGTAATCAGGTAGGGGAGCAAGGCAATCAAATTGAAACAGGAGTCAGAGAAGAAGCAGAGGACAAGGAGGATAGCAGAAGTGTTGAAGTACTCTCAGATAATGTTGAGGACACCCCTCTGGTTAGAAAAAACAAAGGAAAAGAAAAAGTCACTGAACAAGCCACAAAATCCAAATCTAGAAAATCCAAAAAAACAAGCCAAAAGAAATCTAAAACAGCCACCAAAAAAGCCCAACCTGAGCAGTCACCATATCCTCACTCCAAGAACATGGTCTCTGTTGAACCCTTTTGTGAAGAACCTCTTCAAACTCACATGAACAACTCAGATGAACAGAATCAGGGGAGTTCAGATGAAGATGATGATGATGAATTAGGCCTTAGAAATCTCCATACTTCTATACTAAGGGCAGAAGAACACAAGTGTAGCATCAATAATCAGATGCTTGAGTTCAGCCAAAGCAATACCCAAGAAGATGATTACAGAGTTATTCAGTCTGAAGATGAGAATGCAGCTGTTAACATGTCAGATTCTGATGAAGAGGATGAACAAGTAAATCATCTCCTTCAAGCCTTTGGTCCCCAGCATGAAGCACTGGATCAGCCAGTAACAGAGGAAATGCAGGAGCTTATTGATCAGCAAGGGCTCTCTCCAAGACAGAACTACCAATTTTCTCCTAGGATCACAAGGAGGAAATCCAAACCAGATCAACTTCAAGCTCTTCCATGATCAGTGCACTGATATGGAACACTAGGGGGATTAGAACCCTGGGGGCAATTGACAGAATCAGAACTCTCAAAAAACTTCATAGACTGTCATTCATAGCAGTCTTGGAGCCCTTCTTGGATAATAGTTATCTTCAAAACTTCAAAATGCTAGCAGGAATGTCAGGAGCATGGGCTAATTCAAACAGCAAAATCTGGTTATTTTGGGATTCAGATTTCACTGTCAAGGTTATAACATCTGATGATCAGCAAGTCACAGTTGAGATTCAACATGTGGAGTTTGGTGAAGCATGTTGGTTAACAACAGTCTATGCTAAATGTAGACCTCAGCTGAGAGTCTCCCTATGGGACAAACTAAGAAGCCTAAGTGATGAAGAGAGGCCTTGGTGCATTGCGGGTGATTTCAATGTCATCACCTCCATAGAAGAAAAACTAGGAGGTCTGCCCTACCAGATCCAGAAAAGCTTTGAGTTTCTTCAAGTAATAGAAGAATGTCATCTTACTGACCTAGGATACTCAGGAGCTAAGTACACTTGGTCTAATGGGAGACGCATGGAAAAAAGAGTATGGAAAAGGTTAGATAGGGTTTTGGTAAATGATACTTGGCTTGACAAGTGCCCCTTAACAACAGTAGCTAATCTCTCATCAGTAGGATCTGACCACTGCCCAATGCTGCTTACAATGAAAGTCAGGGAAGAAAATAAGGCAAGGTACTTCAAGTTTCTTGATTTCTGGACTACCCAACCTGGTTTCAAAGATGTAGTTCACCAGGCATGGAACATACAAGTCAGAGGCAATCCTTTCTGGACAGTTCAGCAGAAGATCAAAAACTTGACAAGCATTCTGAGTAAATGGTCAAGAGAGCAATTTGGAGACATATACCAACAAGCCAAAGTCTTTGAAGAACAATTGGAAGAAGCTGAACAGAGGCTGATGGAAGAAAATTCTGAGAGCACCAGAACTCAGTTTCACAGACTGAAAGCAGAATACATAAAATATATGAAGATGGAACAATCAGTACTGAAACAGAAAGCACACTTGCAATGGTTTAGAGAAGGTGACGCAAACACCAAATACTTCCACAGCATAATGAGGGGAAGAAGGAGAAGGTTATTCCTTCATAGGATCAAAAATGAAAGAAATGAGTGGATAGAGGGAGATGAGGCCATTGCTACTGAGGCATGTTCCTTTTATGAGAAGCTGTTTACAAGGGGCAGTGAAGCTTTCAATGAAGAAGATCTGCAATGCATTCCAGCAGAGATTACAGAAGCAGATAATGAAAAACTGACTGCAGTACCAGAAACTGATGAAGTTAAGCAGATAGTCTTTTCCATGAACCCTCATAGCTCAGCTGGCCCAGATGGACTAAATGGCACATTTTTTCAGAGTTGCTGGGAGATAATTCAAGATGATATTGTGCAGATGTTGCAAGCTTTCTTCTGTGGCAGCAAAATCCCAAAATTCTTCACACATGCATGTTTGGTCCTGCTACCTAAGGTTCAGTTTCCAACAAAACTGTCTGAGCTAAGACCAATTAGTCTCAGCAACTTTACCAGCAAAATCATCTCTAAGCTTATGTGTAGGAGGCTAGCAGATATTCTTCCCAGGATCATATCTTCTAATCAGTCTGGATTTATACAAGGCAGATCCATTTCTGAGAACATCATGTTAGCACAGGAGATTATTGCAGACATTAAGAAACCTAACATAGGGGGTAATGTAGCAATAAAGCTGGATATGGCAAAGGCCTATGATAGAGTATCATGGCCTTTCATTTGTGGTGTCCTTAGAAGAATGGGATTCAGTGAGATGTTTGTTGACATGGTGTTTAGGACCCTTGACAACAATTGCTATTCTGTCATCATCAATGGTACAAGGCATGGCTTCTTCAGCTCAACAAGAGGACTCAAGCAAGGTGACCCACTGGCCCCTGCCCTCTTTGTGCTAGGGGCTGAATACTTGTCCAGAAAACTCAATGAGTTACACACTGATCCGGAGTATAAAGGTTTCTATATGGAAAAGAAAGGGCCCAGGATAAATCATCTTGCATTTGCAGATGACATCATCATCTTTACTTCTGGCTGCAGAGAGACTTTGAGAAAACTGATGGACACCTTGAGATCCTATGAAAGTAAAACAGGTCAATTGATCAATAAGAGCAAAAGCTTCTTCATCACAACACCTCATGCTTTCCAAGCAACTATAGATAGAGTGGAGGAGATCACTGGATACACTCACAAGCAGGGACTTTTCAATTACCTAGGATGCCCCCTCTACACAGGAAGGAAGAGAATTCACTATTTCTCTCCTGTGGTGGAAAAGATTGTGCATAGGATTAATGGATGGCAAGGCAAACTTCTCAGTCCAGGTGGCAGGGCAACTCTCATTAGGTATGTGCTCCAGTCTCTTCCTGTTCATCTCATTTCTGCCATCACTCCTCCCAAGACAACTTTGAAGCTTATGAAGAAATACATGGCTGATTTCTTTTGGGGCATGAAAGAGGAGAAAACCAAGTATCACTGGGCCTCTTGGGGCTCTCTTGCTACACCTACTTCTGAAGGGGGTATAGGTTTTAGAAAGTTAGAAGACATTTGTAAAACAATGGAGTACAAGCAATGGTGGATTCTGAGGACCAGAGATACTCTCTGGGGTCAATTTGTCAGAGCCAAATATTGTCAAAGATCACATATCATGTCAAAAAAATGGGATACTGGCAATTCTCAATCTTGGAAGAGGCTTATGACTAACAAAAAACAAGCTGATGGTCTGATAAGATGGAGATTGCACTCAGGGTCATCAAGCTTCTGGTGGGATAATTGGCTGGGTACTGGCTGCCTTGCATTAGAAGTGGCACCAGGAAGAAGATTTGGGAAAACAAAGGTGAATAGTTTCTGGACAGATGGGAGATGGGATAGGAGCAAATTACCTGATGAGCTATCAATAGAAGTAAAAAACAGAATCATGCAAGTAGAAGTGTACTATGACTCAGACAAGAATGACCACCCTTCCTGGACACTGACAACAGAAGGGAAGTTCACTTGTAGATCTGCATGGCAAGCTATAAGGGAGGTCAGACCAGTTACTTTCATTGATGTTCACACTTGGAACAAGAAGACTACTTTCAATAGCTCCTTCTTGTTATGGAAAGCTCTCAGACAAAAACTACCCACTGATGATAGAATCATCAGGTTTGGTCATAACATTGTTTCAAAATGTGTATGCTGTATTCATCCTTCAAGTGAAAATGCAGAACATATATTCAGCAGTGGGCCTTTTGCTAGCAAGATTTGGGAGTACTATGCAGGAATCCTCGGTTTTGTTTTTCACCAGCAAACCACTCTAAGGGCAAGGTTAATGGGTTGGTGGCTGAAACTTGTTAAAAATGAAGCTCACAGGGCTATTGTGCAATGTCTGCCTATACTAATCACATGGCACTTGTGGAAGAACAGATGTAACAAAAAGTATGGTAATAAGGCCTCCTCCAGGATTAGAACCATTCACAACATAACAGAGGATCTGAAGCTTCTTATGCTAACATCCTTCCCAGAAATTCAGTGGGGAAAATCCATTCAGGAAATAGTTAGTTGTGCAGAGCAGTTGAGGCAGGTCAGAACAGGTTTTACTGTTACCTGGTACACTCCTCCAGATGGTTATGTCAAACTGAACACAGATGGGAGTGCTTTGACAAACCCAGGGAAAGCAGGAGCAGGAGGAGTCATTAGGACTGAGTCAGGGTCTTTCCTGGCTGCCTTTGCCTCCCCTTTGGGCCAAAACACAAATAATTATGCAGAGGCTCAAGGCATTATCCAGGGTTTAGAGTTGTGCCTTCAGCTTAATCAGACAAAGGTCCAGGTGGAAACTGATTCCTCTCTTATGGTGCACTGGCTGAAGACTGATTCCACACCTCCATGGCATCTACATGGTCTGATCTCAAGAATTCATCACCTCACCACTCAGTTTCATCATATCAGTTTTGCACACTGTTATAGAGAAGGCAATACTGTTGCTGATTCTTTATCAAAGTTAAGCCACAGTTTGAATGTCCCTAGAGTCTTTCATAGTTTTTTGGAGCTACCCAATAAGATAAAGGGTCAGCTGTTGTTAGACAAAAAGGGAGTCCCTAACCTTAGGATTAGGAAATCAAAAAAGCTCAGGCCCCCATGATCTCTGAATCCTTCTATGAGATATAGTAAGCCCTCACAGTCCAATGCAGATCAAATCAGGAACCTTCACTCCTGTCCTCCCCCAAAGGGCCAAAGCCTGGACATCCCCCCATCTCCTATACTCTTGGATCATTGAATACATTCCAAGAGAGTCACAAACCACAGTCCAAAATACCCCACAATCCAAAGTAAAAACATCTCAAATCCAATTTCCCTTTCAGCCCAAGATAACTCACTCCTTGTGGATTGCAGACTCTCTCACCTTAAAAAAGTGTCAGCACAATGTCCAAAATCCCCAATTCCCAAGGCATAACATCACATATGAACCAATCTTTGACAGAGCACTGGGTATGCCTCACAGTCTGCAGGTACCCTATGTGTTCTGGCCCCCAATATTGTCTAACCCTTTGCTCATGCAGGTATGCAGATGGAGAAGAAAGAAGACCTCAAACTTAGAGGAAGCTAAGCAAAGTTACTGGGCATTTCTGTTCTACACTGGCCAATCATGGCTTCAAGTTTTGGTTGTGATGGTGCAGAATCTTCTTTGGTCTGCCCTGAACCTATGGCAAGTTGCAATTAACAAAAAATGGAACAGGAGGCCCAGGCTTAGGCATCTCTCGAATGGTGTGAGGTTTTCTTCAACTTGGCCACTTCTGTTTAAACAAGTAGCTCAGTTGAAGAATGGCATTTCAGGCCCTTGTTCCAGACCTTTGCCTTTTAGGACTGACCAGAATCCATCAAAAACATCTCACTCTCTCCTGTCAAATTGCAAAGTCCTAAGTTCTGTTTGCCTAGGCCACTTGGTTCTACAAGTCTGGCTTCAGACATGCTCAAAATTACAAGTTCCCCCATGGTTGACACCTTGTCCAGCTGAGCTATTTCTGTGTAAACAAATGGTCCAGTTGGAGAATGTCACAACTATAATTGCAGTTAAGGTGGACATTTCCATCTTCAGGTACCTCAAGTACCAATGCAGATTAATAGGAGAGGCAATCACCTTTGTGATGGCCCTTCTACTCTCAAATGCAGACCAGACTACTCAAAAGAGTCAGCTCCATTGTCCAAATTACCCTCCTGACCATCACAGACCTTCAAACACAAGCCACCTTTTTGACAGATCATTTAGGATGGTTTTGGTCTGCAAACCTCTTTCAGGATCTGGCCCATATTTACTAACAGTTTGCTAATGCAGCTTCTTATTTGGTGGAATCTGAAGACCTCAAAACATGAGGAGAATTTGAGTGCTCTCAGTTCATTGTGTCTGAAGACCTTGCACAACTGGAGAATCAGTACATTACCTTTTCTGCTGCCAACATGCTGTATAGCATCACCACTGTGTCTATGGGCCTTTACTGAAATAAATGTGTCATTGGTTGCAAAATTGGACTCACAGAAATTGATCCAGTTCATGCTATGCTTAATTGGAATATTACAAGTTCCCCACCTGCTTCACACTGCAGAAGCTACTGTTTTGGCTTGGTTAAAGCCTTTGACCAACCCCTTGGTTCTGTTGCTGATAGAAGTCCTTCAAGAGCTGAAAATGTTTCCCCTTGAAGCAGCAGCCTGGTGGAATAACCTGATAGTGTCCCCTCTCTTCCTTTATGATGCTACTGAGCTAAGAAAAACTTGCCTGAGTTTGTCAACACTTAGGTACCTCATCAACAGTCTGCTGTACATTGCTGAAAGCACTTTGCTCACTCTGTCATGGTTTGACTTTCTGTGGAAGCATTATCAACGAATGGTGATTCTAGAGCTTGGCCAAAGTTTTGAGACAAGTCTTCTGATAGTTGCACATAAGCTTGCTGGGAGTAGCAAATCAATCTGCTATGTTCTACAGTGTCAGATGCATCTCAACATGGAAAATGCAGACTCTCTGGTTTCCAATTTGGTTTTTTGGAAGGTGCATTGTTCACTTTGGCTATCCCTATTGCAAGGGATAGCTGGGATGAAGATTTGTTCACCTCCATCCTCTTTTGTTAGATTAGTCTTTCTAGATAGACTAAATATTTTTTGTAAAGGGAAGAAAACTCTCACACAAGCCCCTAGGCTCTCTTTGTATATAGGTGATAGCACCTACCCTAGAACTGTGAGGAGTCTGAATGTCCTATTTAGATCCCTTTCCCATAGAATTGACTTAGATTTTTCTAGGTTGGAGGTAAGGTTTATGTCCCCCTCCTTTGTACTTATGTTGTTATTATTAATGAACAGGTCGGGGTCCTTGCCTAACCCTGCACTAGAACAACTAAGTGTGACCTGAAAAGCACACTTGGTATGTTTTAGTGGCTGTTATAAAAAAAAAAAAAAAAAAAAAAAACCCTAAACCCTAAACCCTAAACCCTAAACCCTAAACCCTAAACCCTAAACCCTAAACCCTAATGGGGAAATGCAGGAGCTTTGGTCCCCAGCATTCCTTTGGTTCATGCTGTCTTGGAGAGAGCCCTTAGGCTTGAACGCGAGTCCAAGACAGTGCTTGAACGCGACTGAATGTTAACTTCTTGGATAATAGTTATCTTCAAAACTTCAAAATGCTAGCAGGAATGTCAGGAGCATGGGCTAATTCAAACAGCAAAATCTGGTTATTTTGGGATTCAGATTTCACTGTCAAGGTTATAACATCTGATGATCAGCAAGTCACAGTTGAGATTCAACATGTGGAGTTTGGTGAAGCATGTTGGTTAACAACAGTCTATGCTAAATGTAGACCTCAGCTGAGAGTCTCCCTATGGGACAAACTAAGAAGCCTAAGTGATGAAGAGAGGCCTTGGTGCATTGCGGGTGATTTCAATGTCATCACCTCCATAGAAGAAAAACTAGGAGGTCTGCCCTACCAGATCCAGAAAAGCTTTGAGTTTCTTCAAGTAATAGAAGAATGTCATCTTACTGACCTAGGATACTCAGGAGCTAAGTACACTTGGTCTAATGGGAGACGCATGGAAAAAAGAGTATGGAAAAGGTTAGATAGGGTTTTGGTAAATGATACTTGGCTTGACAAGTGCCCCTTAACAACAGTAGCTAATCTCTCATCAGTAGGATCTGACCACTGCCCAATGCTGCTTACAATGAAAGTCAGGGAAGAAAATAAGGCAAGGTACTTCAAGTTTCTTGATTTCTGGACTACCCAACCTGGTTTCAAAGATGTAGTTCACCAGGCATGGAACATACAAGTCAGAGGCAATCCTTTCTGGACAGTTCAGCAGAAGATCAAAAACTTGACAAGCATTCTGAGTAAATGGTCAAGAGAGCAATTTGGAGACATATACCAACAAGCCAAAGTCTTTGAAGAACAATTGGAAGAAGCTGAACAGAGGCTGATGGAAGAAAATTCTGAGAGCACCAGAACTCAGTTTCACAGACTGAAAGCAGAATACATAAAATATATGAAGATGGAACAATCAGTACTGAAACAGAAAGCACACTTGCAATGGTTTAGAGAAGGTGACGCAAACACCAAATACTTCCACAGCATAATGAGGGGAAGAAGGAGAAGGTTATTCCTTCATAGGATCAAAAATGAAAGAAATGAGTGGATAGAGGGAGATGAGGCCATTGCTACTGAGGCATGTTCCTTTTATGAGAAGCTGTTTACAAGGGGCAGTGAAGCTTTCAATGAAGAAGATCTGCAATGCATTCCAGCAGAGATTACAGAAGCAGATAATGAAAAACTGACTGCAGTACCAGAAACTGATGAAGTTAAGCAGATAGTCTTTTCCATGAACCCTCATAGCTCAGCTGGCCCAGATGGACTAAATGGCACATTTTTTCAGAGTTGCTGGGAGATAATTCAAGATGATATTGTGCAGATGTTGCAAGCTTTCTTCTGTGGCAGCAAAATCCCAAAATTCTTCACACATGCATGTTTGGTCCTGCTACCTAAGGTTCAGTTTCCAACAAAACTGTCTGAGCTAAGACCAATTAGTCTCAGCAACTTTACCAGCAAAATCATCTCTAAGCTTATGTGTAGGAGGCTAGCAGATATTCTTCCCAGGATCATATCTTCTAATCAGTCTGGATTTATACAAGGCAGATCCATTTCTGAGAACATCATGTTAGCACAGGAGATTATTGCAGACATTAAGAAACCTAACATAGGGGGTAATGTAGCAATAAAGCTGGATATGGCAAAGGCCTATGATAGAGTATCATGGCCTTTCATTTGTGGTGTCCTTAGAAGAATGGGATTCAGTGAGATGTTTGTTGACATGGTGTTTAGGACCCTTGACAACAATTGCTATTCTGTCATCATCAATGGTACAAGGCATGGCTTCTTCAGCTCAACAAGAGGACTCAAGCAAGGTGACCCACTGGCCCCTGCCCTCTTTGTGCTAGGGGCTGAATACTTGTCCAGAAAACTCAATGAGTTACACACTGATCCGGAGTATAAAGGTTTCTATATGGAAAAGAAAGGGCCCAGGATAAATCATCTTGCATTTGCAGATGACATCATCATCTTTACTTCTGGCTGCAGAGAGACTTTGAGAAAACTGATGGACACCTTGAGATCCTATGAAAGTAAAACAGGTCAATTGATCAATAAGAGCAAAAGCTTCTTCATCACAACACCTCATGCTTTCCAAGCAACTATAGATAGAGTGGAGGAGATCACTGGATACACTCACAAGCAGGGACTTTTCAATTACCTAGGATGCCCCCTCTACACAGGAAGGAAGAGAATTCACTATTTCTCTCCTGTGGTGGAAAAGATTGTGCATAGGATTAATGGATGGCAAGGCAAACTTCTCAGTCCAGGTGGCAGGGCAACTCTCATTAGGTATGTGCTCCAGTCTCTTCCTGTTCATCTCATTTCTGCCATCACTCCTCCCAAGACAACTTTGAAGCTTATGAAGAAATACATGGCTGATTTCTTTTGGGGCATGAAAGAGGAGAAAACCAAGTATCACTGGGCCTCTTGGGGCTCTCTTGCTACACCTACTTCTGAAGGGGGTATAGGTTTTAGAAAGTTAGAAGACATTTGTAAAACAATGGAGTACAAGCAATGGTGGATTCTGAGGACCAGAGATACTCTCTGGGGTCAATTTGTCAGAGCCAAATATTGTCAAAGATCACATATCATGTCAAAAAAATGGGATACTGGCAATTCTCAATCTTGGAAGAGGCTTATGACTAACAAAAAACAAGCTGATGGTCTGATAAGATGGAGATTGCACTCAGGGTCATCAAGCTTCTGGTGGGATAATTGGCTGGGTACTGGCTGCCTTGCATTAGAAGTGGCACCAGGAAGAAGATTTGGGAAAACAAAGGTGAATAGTTTCTGGACAGATGGGAGATGGGATAGGAGCAAATTACCTGATGAGCTATCAATAGAAGTAAAAAACAGAATCATGCAAGTAGAAGTGTACTATGACTCAGACAAGAATGACCACCCTTCCTGGACACTGACAACAGAAGGGAAGTTCACTTGTAGATCTGCATGGCAAGCTATAAGGGAGGTCAGACCAGTTACTTTCATTGATGTTCACACTTGGAACAAGAAGACTACTTTCAATAGCTCCTTCTTGTTATGGAAAGCTCTCAGACAAAAACTACCCACTGATGATAGAATCATCAGGTTTGGTCATAACATTGTTTCAAAATGTGTATGCTGTATTCATCCTTCAAGTGAAAATGCAGAACATATATTCAGCAGTGGGCCTTTTGCTAGCAAGATTTGGGAGTACTATGCAGGAATCCTCGGTTTTGTTTTTCACCAGCAAACCACTCTAAGGGCAAGGTTAATGGGTTGGTGGCTGAAACTTGTTAAAAATGAAGCTCACAGGGCTATTGTGCAATGTCTGCCTATACTAATCACATGGCACTTGTGGAAGAACAGATGTAACAAAAAGTATGGTAATAAGGCCTCCTCCAGGATTAGAACCATTCACAACATAACAGAGGATCTGAAGCTTCTTATGCTAACATCCTTCCCAGAAATTCAGTGGGGAAAATCCATTCAGGAAATAGTTAGTTGTGCAGAGCAGTTGAGGCAGGTCAGAACAGGTTTTACTGTTACCTGGTACACTCCTCCAGATGGTTATGTCAAACTGAACACAGATGGGAGTGCTTTGACAAACCCAGGGAAAGCAGGAGCAGGAGGAGTCATTAGGACTGAGTCAGGGTCTTTCCTGGCTGCCTTTGCCTCCCCTTTGGGCCAAAACACAAATAATTATGCAGAGGCTCAAGGCATTATCCAGGGTTTAGAGTTGTGCCTTCAGCTTAATCAGACAAAGGTCCAGGTGGAAACTGATTCCTCTCTTATGGTGCACTGGCTGAAGACTGATTCCACACCTCCATGGCATCTACATGGTCTGATCTCAAGAATTCATCACCTCACCACTCAGTTTCATCATATCAGTTTTGCACACTGTTATAGAGAAGGCAATACTGTTGCTGATTCTTTATCAAAGTTAAGCCACAGTTTGAATGTCCCTAGAGTCTTTCATAGTTTTTTGGAGCTACCCAATAAGATAAAGGGTCAGCTGTTGTTAGACAAAAAGGGAGTCCCTAACCTTAGGATTAGGAAATCAAAAAAGCTCAGGCCCCCATGATCTCTGAATCCTTCTATGAGATATAGTAAGCCCTCACAGTCCAATGCAGATCAAATCAGGAACCTTCACTCCTGTCCTCCCCCAAAGGGCCAAAGCCTGGACATCCCCCCATCTCCTATACTCTTGGATCATTGAATACATTCCAAGAGAGTCACAAACCACAGTCCAAAATACCCCACAATCCAAAGTAAAAACATCTCAAATCCAATTTCCCTTTCAGCCCAAGATAACTCACTCCTTGTGGATTGCAGACTCTCTCACCTTAAAAAAGTGTCAGCACAATGTCCAAAATCCCCAATTCCCAAGGCATAACATCACATATGAACCAATCTTTGACAGAGCACTGGGTATGCCTCACAGTCTGCAGGTACCCTATGTGTTCTGGCCCCCAATATTGTCTAACCCTTTGCTCATGCAGGTATGCAGATGGAGAAGAAAGAAGACCTCAAACTTAGAGGAAGCTAAGCAAAGTTACTGGGCATTTCTGTTCTACACTGGCCAATCATGGCTTCAAGTTTTGGTTGTGATGGTGCAGAATCTTCTTTGGTCTGCCCTGAACCTATGGCAAGTTGCAATTAACAAAAAATGGAACAGGAGGCCCAGGCTTAGGCATCTCTCGAATGGTGTGAGGTTTTCTTCAACTTGGCCACTTCTGTTTAAACAAGTAGCTCAGTTGAAGAATGGCATTTCAGGCCCTTGTTCCAGACCTTTGCCTTTTAGGACTGACCAGAATCCATCAAAAACATCTCACTCTCTCCTGTCAAATTGCAAAGTCCTAAGTTCTGTTTGCCTAGGCCACTTGGTTCTACAAGTCTGGCTTCAGACATGCTCAAAATTACAAGTTCCCCCATGGTTGACACCTTGTCCAGCTGAGCTATTTCTGTGTAAACAAATGGTCCAGTTGGAGAATGTCACAACTATAATTGCAGTTAAGGTGGACATTTCCATCTTCAGGTACCTCAAGTACCAATGCAGATTAATAGGAGAGGCAATCACCTTTGTGATGGCCCTTCTACTCTCAAATGCAGACCAGACTACTCAAAAGAGTCAGCTCCATTGTCCAAATTACCCTCCTGACCATCACAGACCTTCAAACACAAGCCACCTTTTTGACAGATCATTTAGGATGGTTTTGGTCTGCAAACCTCTTTCAGGATCTGGCCCATATTTACTAACAGTTTGCTAATGCAGCTTCTTATTTGGTGGAATCTGAAGACCTCAAAACATGAGGAGAATTTGAGTGCTCTCAGTTCATTGTGTCTGAAGACCTTGCACAACTGGAGAATCAGTACATTACCTTTTCTGCTGCCAACATGCTGTATAGCATCACCACTGTGTCTATGGGCCTTTACTGAAATAAATGTGTCATTGGTTGCAAAATTGGACTCACAGAAATTGATCCAGTTCATGCTATGCTTAATTGGAATATTACAAGTTCCCCACCTGCTTCACACTGCAGAAGCTACTGTTTTGGCTTGGTTAAAGCCTTTGACCAACCCCTTGGTTCTGTTGCTGATAGAAGTCCTTCAAGAGCTGAAAATGTTTCCCCTTGAAGCAGCAGCCTGGTGGAATAACCTGATAGTGTCCCCTCTCTTCCTTTATGATGCTACTGAGCTAAGAAAAACTTGCCTGAGTTTGTCAACACTTAGGTACCTCATCAACAGTCTGCTGTACATTGCTGAAAGCACTTTGCTCACTCTGTCATGGTTTGACTTTCTGTGGAAGCATTATCAACGAATGGTGATTCTAGAGCTTGGCCAAAGTTTTGAGACAAGTCTTCTGATAGTTGCACATAAGCTTGCTGGGAGTAGCAAATCAATCTGCTATGTTCTACAGTGTCAGATGCATCTCAACATGGAAAATGCAGACTCTCTGGTTTCCAATTTGGTTTTTTGGAAGGTGCATTGTTCACTTTGGCTATCCCTATTGCAAGGGATAGCTGGGATGAAGATTTGTTCACCTCCATCCTCTTTTGTTAGATTAGTCTTTCTAGATAGACTAAATATTTTTTGTAAAGGGAAGAAAACTCTCACACAAGCCCCTAGGCTCTCTTTGTATATAGGTGATAGCACCTACCCTAGAACTGTGAGGAGTCTGAATGTCCTATTTAGATCCCTTTCCCATAGAATTGACTTAGATTTTTCTAGGTTGGAGGTAAGGTTTATGTCCCCCTCCTTTGTACTTATGTTGTTATTATTAATGAACAGGTCGGGGTCCTTGCCTAACCCTGCACTAGAACAACTAAGTGTGACCTGAAAAGCACACTTGGTATGTTTTAGTGGCTGTTATAAAAAAAAAAAAAAAAAAAAAAAACCCTAAACCCTAAACCCTAAACCCTAAACCCTAAACCCTAAACCCTAAACCCTAAACCCTAAACCCTAAACCCTAAACCCTAAACCCCATCCACACATCATTAGCCGAAAAACATTTTTCAAAAATTGTACGCGCCATGCACGCGCCCGAAAGGGCGATTTCTTCTTCCTCAGCGCCCCACGCGCCACCCGACCTTCAATCACCGCCGGACCAACTGGCAATGGTAGATCCCCCTCCTAATATCCCCTCCACCGATCAGAATTCACAAATTCCACCCGTGGTGACCGCAGTTTCGAATCAAAGTGTGGAGGTCACCACACTCGAACTTACGCGCCTTCGGGAAATTATTTCCCTGTTCGAATCTGGTGTGATTCAGGCGAAACCAATGATTGGAGATGATGCAGCACCTCTTGATCTATCTCCCCACCAAAATTTAGGTGATTCCACCTTGCCGTCTGCAAGATCCGTCAAAATCCCAACTGTGAGAATCGCCCAGGAATCGCCTCGGAATCGCCCTCAGCCCCAAGACGATTCCAGCAACTCTTTTCAAAATCCAATCACTGGGGATTGTTACCCGTCTCATGGAGTCCCTCTCCAACAAAAATCAGATCAATTGATTGGTGGAAAAAGTTCCGATGAATCTCAGGCCACCGGAGATGCAGTTCAAGTGATCAACCTGGAACAAATACCACCCCAAAGCTTAATGAAGACAAGCTCTAGGGTCGACAATCAGGTAATACAAACCAATTCTACTCCTACTGATTCAATTCCACCTAAGAATCCCCTGAGCTCTTTGATGCCTAATGAAGATATTCTCAGTCCTAATAGAAATGGTGGTAATGAACAAATTAGGGAACATCATAGTCAGGGGGTTGTCCTGACTCAGAATCCCCCCACTATTCCCCCCAAAACTGGTGTTGATCCTGTTAATAGCACCAAGGCTACTGTTTCATTAAATGGTGTTGCAGGGGTAGCTACTCTTAGCACTGAGCCGACTGATAGCACCCAGGGAGTTTTAATGGATACTAATGCTGAGACTAATCTGGCCAAAAAGTCCTTTAGTGATGCTACTAGTTCAGCTAAGACAGCTTCGGGTTCAGGTAAGGGGCTTAAGCAGACTTCAGAGCCTCCAAAAGGTACCCTTCAGAGTACCAATGATCCAAATGCTATCAAGAGTCATAGTCAGTTTCCCCCCCTTCCTAGTAAAACAGGACATCCTGCTCAGCCACCTTCAGTCTTTGACAGACTCAAATACCCTGCTACTGAACCTCCTCAACCAGTCAACACCCCTAAAAAGCCCACAGGTTGGGTTCCATTGCAGCATCCCCAGATGAATCCACACCTGAGTTCAGGACCTGAACCACCCAATATAGTTCCAACATATACTTCAAAACTCAAGGCCATTGTTCTGGCAGATCAGGTGGAATTGGCCCCTCCAGTTATAACCACCAAGCAGGGATTCCCAGCAGTCTTATTCAATAGAGCTGATTTTATTGACAAGCTTGCAGACAAGTGTAAATTTACCATTATTGGCAAATTCCAGCACACCATGCCTAAGATGGAAGTAATCAGGAAAAGCCTAACCTCACAGTTGCAAATAACAGGCTCTTGTAAAGTGACTCACTTCAACCCTACCCATGTCTACATTGATCTAGACAATGAGATAGATCACACTACAGTTCTGGATAAAAGAAAGCTTTATATTCAAGGGAGACAAATGAGACTCATTACATGGACTCCTACTTTTAGGCCTGATCAAGAGACCCCAATAGCACCTGTTTGGGTAAACCTGCCACAACTACCATGGCACTGTTATAAGATGGAAGTGGTTAGCAAGTTGCTTGAGCCTGTGGGGAGGGTCTTATATTTTGATGCAGCCACAGTTCAAAAAACAAGAGGGAGTATGGCCAAAGTCAAGATTGAAATTGATGTGACAAAACCAAGACCCCCTCATGTATGGATGGGCTTTCCACAAGAGGAGGGAGATGTTTTTGGTGAAGGAAGATGGCAGCTTCTTCAATTTGAGGATGTCCCAGAGTATTGTGGATACTGTAAACATCAAGGCCACACAGAAAGGGTATGCAAGAACAAAATAAGAGATGATGAATACACCCTCAGAAGACAAGAGCAGAACCAGGCTGCAGCAGATATTAGAAATCAGAATGGGCCATCAGGCAGTGGTATCAAAGAAGAACAGCAACATGGGCAAAGAGGTATTCAGCAAAACCTACAGCAACAGAAGCAAGCCTCTAAGCCAAGTAGAACCAGAAATGATCAGCAGCAGGAGAATTTTACAGCTCAACAACAGACAACAGACCAATGGCAAACACAGAGAAGAAAAAATCAAAAAACAGTATCTACAAAACAGGCACAAGTGCAGCAGCAGAACACTTTCACAATTCTTGATCAAATTGAAGAACAGTCAGACATGAATCAACAGAAGCTCAACAACCAGGGGATTGGACAGCAAGTTCACAGAGCAGAACAGACACAGCAAGAAGGTATATCTAGGCCAGATCACTATATCCCTTTCACCTGGACAAGAAAGAATACACCTCCAGCAAAAAAGAATCAGGAGGAGGAGGTAGAAGCTGACACAGAGTTGAACAAAAGGAATGCCCTTCATAAAGATCAAGGTGAAGATCCTATGAAGGGAAAGGTTGGAACCAGCAGTCAGGACCCCCAAGTTGAACCAGGACCCAAAGATGTGGAGAATGCAGACAATGTTGAAGACAGGTCTTTTGAGTCTCCCTCAGACAATGCAGAAGCAACACCTTTAGTCAGGAAGAATAAAGGCAAAGCTGTGGCCATTACACAAGAGAAAAACACAAAACCCAAATCCAGAAAATCCAGAAAATCTAGCCAAAAGAAAAGCAAAACACAGTCCAAGACACCAGCTGCATCAAAACCCCAAGGGGAACAGTCCCCTTATCCTCACTCTAAGAACATGGTATCTGTTGAACCCCTCTGTGAAGAACCTTTGCAGACCCAAATGAATACCTCAGATAGTTCAGATGATGAAGATGACAACCTTGGTCTGAGGAAGTTCCATGAATCTATTTTGAGAGCAGAAGAACTCAAGCAGTGTGTGCTTAACAATCAAATTTTAGAATTCAGTCAAGGAAACACTCAAGAGGATGAATATAGAGCCATACAATCTGAAGATGAGAATGCAGCAACCAATCTATCAGCATCAGAGGAGGAAGAGGAACAAGTAAATCACCTGATTCAAGCCTTTGGCCCTCAACATGACGCATTGAATCAACCAGTCTCAGGGGACATGCAAGAATTGATAGATCAGCAGGGATTGTCACCAAGACAGAGTTATCATCTTTCTCCAAGGATCACTAGGAGAAAATCCAAACCTGACCAACTTCAGGCTCTTCCATGATCAGTGCACTGATATGGAACACTAGGGGGATCAGAACCCTGGGAGCTATTGACAGGATCAAAACTCTTAAAAAACTCCATAGACTATCATTTATAGCAGTCTTGGAGCCTTTTTTGGACAATAGTCATCTTCAAAACTTCAAAATGTTGATTGGAATGGATGGGGCCTTGGCAAATCCTAATAGCAAAATATGGCTTTTTTGGGATTCTGACTTCACAGTCCAGATCATATCCTCAGATGAACAGCAAGTTACAGTAGAAATCCAGCATGTTGAGTTTGGAGAGACATGTTGGATAACTACAGTTTATGCTAAGTGTAGACCTCAGCTGAGAGTTCCTCTATGGGACAAACTAAGGTGTCTATGTGATGAAGAGAAAACTTGGTGCATTGCAGGTGACTTTAATGTCATCACCACTATAGAAGAAAAGTTAGGAGGACTTCCTTACCAGATCCAGAAGAGCTTTGAATTTTTGCAAACCATTGAAGAATGTCATCTTATAGACCTGGGGTACTCAGGAGCTAAATACACTTGGACTAATGGGAGATGCATGGAAAAAAGAGTTTGGAAGAGGCTAGATAGGGTCCTGGTAAATGATGCCTGGCTAGACAAATGCCCATTAACAACTGTGGTTAACTTGTCTTCAGTAGGATCTGACCATTGTCCAATGCTGATCACTATGAAGGTGAGAGAAGAAATCAAGACAAGATACTTCAAGTTTCTGGATTGCTGGACTACACATCCTGAATTCATCAATGTAGTCCAGCAAGCTTGGAACCTTCAAGTCACTGGTAACCCTTTCTGGATTATGCAACAGAAGATAAAACACTTGACCAACATTTTGAGTAAATGGTCAAGAGAGCAGTATGGGGACATTCACCAGAAGGCAAGAGATTTTGAAGAACAACTGGAAATCATTGAGCAACAGCTAATGGAAGATAATTCTGAAACTTCCAGAACCAAATTCCACAAACTGAAGGCTGACTACATCAAATACATGAAGTTGGAACAATCAGTTTTGAAGCAAAAAGCTCACTTACAGTGGTTTAAAGAAGGGGATGCCAATACTAAATATTTCCACAGCATCATGAGAGGAAGAAGAAGAAGGTTGTTCCTTCACAGAGTTAGAAATGAAAGAAATGAATGGATAGAGGGAGATGAGGCTATTGCCTCTGAAGCATGCTCCTTTTATGAGAAATTGTTCACAAAGGGCAGTGAGGCCTTTAATGAAGAAGATCTGGAATGCATTCCTTCAGAGATCACAGAAGAAGACAATGAACTCCTTACTACAATGCCTGATGCAGCAGAAGTTAAACAGATAGTATTCTCTATGAACCCTCATAGTTCAGCAGGTCCAGATGGACTGAATGGAACCTTTTTCCAACAGTGCTGGGAGGTAATTCAAGATGATATTGTGAAGATGGTTCAAGCTTTCTTCTGTGGAGCAAAAATTCCTAAATTTTTCACTCATGCCTGTTTAGTCCTGCTTCCTAAGGTCCAGTTCCCAACAAAGTTGACTGAACTAAGACCAATTAGTCTCAGTAACTTCACTAGTAAAGTTATCTCTAAGCTTATGTGTAGAAGATTAGCAGGTATTCTACCCAGAATCATCTCAACTAATCAATCAGGATTTATTCAAGGAAGATCTATTTCTGAGAACATCATGCTAGCTCAAGAGATTATTGCAGACATCCGGAAGCCCATTATAGGGGGTAATGTAGCTATAAAGCTGGACATGGCAAAAGCATATGACAGGGTATCCTGGCCCTTCATCTGCTGTGTACTCAGGAGAATGGGGTTTAGTGAGGTGTTTGTGGACATGGTTTTCAGGACCCTGAACAACAACTGCTATTCCATCATCATCAATGGCACAAGGCATGGTTTTTTTCCTTCAACAAGGGGACTTAAACAGGGTGACCCCCTTGCTCCTGCTTTGTTTGTTTTAGGGGCTGAATTTCTCTCTAGAAAGCTCAATGGCTTGCAGCTAGACCCTGACTACAAGGGTTTCTATATGGAGCAGAAAGGACCCCAAATCAATCATCTAGCCTTTGCTGACGACATTATCATCTTCACCTCCGGTAGCAGGGAGACTCTCACAAAGCTGATGGAGACACTGAAACTCTATGAAAGCAAATCAGGTCAATTAATCAACAAGGACAAGAGTTTTTTCCTCACATCACCCCATGCATTCCAGGCTACTATTGACAGAGTGGGGGAAGTGACTGGTTTTTCTCATAAGCAGGGCCCATTTAATTACCTTGGGTGCCCTCTCTATGTAGGCAGGAAGAGGATTCACTATTTTTCTTCAATGGTGGAGAAGGTGGTGAACAGAATCAATGGGTGGCAAGGGAAGCTGTTAAGTCCAGGAGGCAGGGCAACTCTCATTAGGTATGTGTTGCAATCTCTCCCAGTTCATCTTCTATCTGCTATCACTCCACCCAAGACAACCTTAAAGTTGATGAAGAAATACATGGCTGATTTCTTTTGGGGTAGGACAGAGGAGAAAACAAAATATCATTGGGCCTCATGGGATTCTTTGAATGCTCCCACATCTGAAGGAGGCATAGGCTTTAGAAAGATAGAGGATATTTGTAACACAATGGAGTATAAGCAATGGTGGGTCCTAAGGACCAAGGACACTTTGTGGGGCCAATTTATAAGGGCTAAATACTGTCAGAGGTCCCACATCATGTCAAAAAAGTGGGATACAGGGCAATCACAGGTCTGGAAGAGGCTCATGACAAACAAGAAAAAGATGGATAACTTGATTACTTGGAGGCTGTTCTCAGGATCATCAAGCTTTTGGTGGGACAACTGGCTAGGCACAGGTTGCTTAGCCACAGAAGTGGCACCAGGAAGAAGATTTGGAAAGGCCAAAATCAGCAGTTTTCTAACTGAAGGGAGATGGGACAGGAACAAATTGCCTCAGGAGCTTTCTACTAGTATCATTAACAGAATTTTACAGGTGGAAGTGCATTATGAGTCAGGCAAGATGGATCAACCTTTCTGGACCCTTACCACAGAAGGAGTCTTCACCTGCAGATCTGCCTGGGAAGCTTTAAGAAAGACTAAGCATGCATCCTTCATTGATAAGCAGACATGGAATAAAAGGGCCTCTTTCAATAGCTCTTTTCTTCTGTGGAAAGCTCTGAGGAACAAACTCCCAACAGATGACAGAATAGCCAGGTTTGGACATCATATAGTTTCTTCATGTGTCTGTTGTATTCAACCTTCTAGTGAGAATGGAGATCATATTTTTAATAGTGGAGCCCTAGCTGGAAAAGTATGGGAATACTATGCTAACATCTTGGGATTTGCTCCACACCATCCTCCTTCTCTGAGAGCAAGGCTCATGCACTGGTGGGTCAAGCCGACAAAGAATGAAGCTCACAAGACCATTGTGCATTGTCTGCCTATCTTGATTCCATGGCATTTGTGGAAAAATAGATGTAGCAAGAAGTATGGCAACAAATCTTCTTCCATGATCAGAACCATTCATAATATAACAGAAGATCTAAAGCTCATTATATCCAACTCCTTTCCAGAAATTCAATGGGAAAGATCTTTCCATGACATAGTTGATTGTGCAGAAAAGCTGAAGCAAGTCAAAACTGTGTGCAAAGTTACTTGGTGTCCTCCTCCAGTCAACTTTGTAAAATTGAACACAGATGGGAGTGCATTATCCAATCCAGGCAGAGCAGGAGCAGGTGGGGTCATTAGAACTGTGTCAGGATCTTTCTTGGCTGCTTTTGCATCACCCCTGGGACAAAACACAAACAACTATGCAGAAGCTCAAGGAATTCTTCAAGGCTTGGAACTGTGTCTTCAGATCAATCAGAGAAAGGTCATTGTGGAGACAGATTCTTCACTTATGGTTCAATGGTTAAAGGCAAATTCAAAGGCCCCCTGGCACCTACACAGTCTGATTGCTAGGATTCACCAAATCTCTACACACTTTTGGGAGGTTACTTATGTTCATTGCTTCAGAGAAGGCAACACTGTTGCTGACTCTCTTTCCAAATTGAGCCACAACCTGGATGTCCCTAGGTTTTTTCACAGCTTTCTGGAATTGCCCAACAAGATCAAAGGTCAGTTACTCCTGGATAAAAAAGGAGTTCCCAATCTCAGGATCAGGAAGACAAGGAAATTAAAGTCCACATGACATCTGTTTCCATGCCTAGCCTCATAAGAAACAATGCTAATATCTTAACCCCTCAATCCAAAGCTTCCCAGGCTCTTGAGAACCTGAGCCTGAATTTTCTTAAAGTCTGCTGCTGCAGGTTCATCATAGATAGGAAAATAAATGTATGGACTGCCATACCTCTGTTTCATCTTCTGATAAAAACATCATGCACCCATGAGTCAAACTCCACAGTCCAAACACCCCCACGATCCAAAGGAAAATACATTAGAAAGCCAACCTTTGACAGACTTTCAGACTATACCTTGGTCTTATCTCCTCCTAAAAGTCTGGCCCCAGTCTGTACGCTAACTGTTTGTTCATGCAGGTTTTTATGGTGGACAATGAAGGCCTCAGATCTCTCAGCTGAGGTACAAGTAAAGAGGGTGGCTATGAGGGTAACCATGCTCACATCAGACCCTCAATCCATGAGTTTTGAGTCAGACAAGGCCTTCAGGAACTCTCTCAGGCTGCACTCAATCATGGAACATTTCCTGGTTTTCTTCTGGGAGGGACAGAACTGGCTCCTCTTTCCTTTAATAGAGGTTCTTCCCTGGTACAAAAAAATGAGTCCAGGTTATCACCTTGATCAGAAGGCCCCATACCTCAAAACCTGGACACTAGAGCCTTCAAGCAGTCCTTTAAAATGTTCAAGATATACCTGGTGCACTGGAAACAAACAGAGCTCACAGAACAGGTATCAAGCCTTGCTGATCCACACTGAAACCTTACAAGTCAACTGCAGACCTCTGTTTCTCAAAGGAACCAGCCGAGTAGGGAAGCCAAGCAAGAAAATGAAGCCTGATTACAGGCAAATTTTGACTGACAAGGGGTTCCTCTCAATTTGGCTACTTCAGTCTAAACAAGTAGCAGAATTGGAGTTGTGGAACCCTAGTCAGACTGGAAAATCTTTTCTGAGTCAATTCAATGCATCAATGCAGGCTAAAATCCAGATAAAGTCAGCCTCACTGTCCAAATACCCCTCTGTCCACTCAACTCAAAAGCCAGTTTTTGACAGATCAGTAGTTGTACCTCACAGCCTGCAGGCACACTATATGATTTGGCCATCTTTTTAACTAATTGGGTGTTAATGCAGATTTGCAGGTGCAGGAAAAAAGGGAATCCCAGCAGTGAAGGTAACCACTCGTGTTGCCCTTCACTTTTGGGACCAAACACTCCTAAGCTCAACTTCAGGAACAATCAAAGTGTGACTTTGACCTTGCCTTACTTTGAACAACCATGGATACATATCATAAGGGAACAGCTACAGCACCTTTGCTGGGCCTTTCTGCTGCTACCACTGATTACAAATAACAAACTGAACAGAGGGGTCTGTCATAGCATATCCTGGAATTGCTTCCCCTCTAAGCCTGTGGGCAAGCCTCACCTTGGTTCTGACACAGATTTGAATTGGAAGCCTCTCAAGCCTCTGAACTTGATTCAGCTCAACATAAAGGAACTGCTCAGAGTTCTGCTTCATTTCATGCCTGAAGCTGCTGGAGTTTTATGCTGCATACTGCTTCTGCTCTCTCTCTCCTGTCATCAGCTATGGTCAAGATTCATAGTGGACCTGTTGGCACAGCTTATCCTAAAGGAAATATACATGTTGCCTTATTTTGCTGCTGAAGAGATACACTCTTCATCTGGGCTATCCTGTTCTATAGTGATAGCCCAAGTGAAGACCTGTTTACCTCTTCTCCTTATTTTTAGACTAGTTTTCATAATTTGGCTAGCCTTTTTTTGTAAAGGGAATGTAACATTCATATTAGGAACTAGGAGATTGTATATAAGTTGGTGTACATATCCTAGTCTGGTGAAGTGTTTCAATGTTATATCTGGCTCCCTTTCCCTTCTAGATAACCTAGATCATACTAGGTTGGAGGTAAGGTTTATGTCCCCCTCCTTTGTACTTATGATGTTATTATTAATGAACTGGTCGGGGTCTATGCCTAACCCTGCATTGGAACAGCTAATTGTGACCTGAAAAGCACAATTAGTATGTTCTAATGGTTTTTTTTTTTTAAAAAAAAAAAAAAAAAAAAAAAAAAAAAAAAAAAAAACCCTAAACCCTAAACCCTAAACCCTAAACCCTAAACCCTAAACCCTAAACCCTAAACCCTAAACCCTAAACCCTAAACCCTAAACCCTAAACCCTAAACCCTAAACCCTAAACCCGATCCACACATCATTAGCCGAAAATATTTTTTCAAAATTTGTACGCGCCTGCACGCGCCCGACAAGGGCGAATTTGACTCCCATGGCGCCACACGCGCCTCCTGATCCTAGACGACCACCTGACCTATCGGAAAATGTTGGCCAACCTTCTAATATCCCCTCCACCGAATCAGTTTCCCCCAATCAACAACAGGAGACCACGAATTTGAATCGAGGTGTGGAGGTCTCCGTCGAAGCTTTCACGCGCCTGAAGGAAATCATTTCCCTGTTCGAATCTGGATTGATTCGACCAGGCGCACCAATCAGAGATGAATCAGCACCCCTTGATCCATCTATGGTCCAAAATTCAACTGATTTCATCTTGCCATTTGGAAGATCTATCGAATTCGATTCTGCGAGAATCGCCTCTGAATCGCCCAACCGTCGCCCGCAAATTCAGGTCACTTCTGGCTTTTCCTCTCAAGGGACAAGGATTGGGGATTGTTCCCTGTTGAGTGATGCATCTCCTCACCAAAATTCAGTTCAGTTGGGTGGTGGAATCAACTCCGGCGAACCTCAGAATAAAGCAACCGGAGCTCCGACCATGGCAATTGGTCGAACTGAACGAAATAATGAAGCCCATCATCAGGCGCACCTCTTAGTAGCAAAAGCCCCAAATTTAATTGCACCATCGGAATTTAATTTGTCATCAAAGGTTCCAGTTTCACAGTTCATCGGAAGTCAATCTCAGGCAGACCGGAAAACTCAGGAAACACTTCAGCATGCTCAGAACAGCTCAGGGAACACAGAAAATGAGGTAATTCACTTAGACTCTCTGCCTCTTGATCAGATCAGCCCTGAAACAAGCTTAACTCCCCCAGTCAACCCTGTAGTGGGCCCTACTCTGTCTGAAAATGTGCGACCTGAACGAATAATAGTTCAGGATGCAGATGTGAACCTTTCAGACCCAAAAGCCCCAATTAGCTTGTCCACTACAGAATTTAATTTGGAAAAAAGACCCTCAGTTACTGTTTCATCCCCTGGAACCCTTGAAACTGTTTTGCCCAATTCTGGGGCAATTGCTGGCAATCAGGGGGTGGAAACAAAGCTTAGGAGTGTATCAGAGGATCCAATGGCTAACAAAAGCCTTCAGGAAACTCCTAAGGCAGTTAATGGCAATGGGAGATCATCCTCCCCTGGAGAGTTTGTGACTAAGGACCATCCTAAGCCCAATCTCCTTCCAGCTCCTTTGCCAGGGCCTCAGGTGAATGCAAAAGGGCCCTATAATAAGCAAGACCAGAGTCAATTCCCTCCTTTACCTGTTAAAGCAGGCAACCAGTTTAATGTTAGCACCAGTAAGCCTTCAGGTTGGATTCCTATGAAACAACCAACCTTTGATCCCAAAGCAGTCCCAGCATCTCCCACAGTGACACCAACCTACACATCAAAGCTCAAAGCTATAGCATCTGATGAGCCTGTGATTAATTTAGTTGCTCCCAAAATCACTACCAAACAGGGCTTTCCAGCTGTTCTGTTTGACAGGAATGACTTCCTGGATAAACTTGCTAACAAATGCAAGTTCACCATCATAGGCAAATTCCAAAACACCATGCCCAAAATGGACATCATCAGGAAGAGTCTAACATCTCAGCTCCAAATTTCTGGGACATGCAAAGTGTCACACTTTAATGCCACACATGTCTACATAGATTTAGACAATGAAATTGACCACACTACTGTTCTGGATAAAAGGAAAATCTACATTCAGGGTAGACAAATGAGGTTGATAACCTGGACCCCAACATTTAGGCCAGATCAGGAAACACCCATAGCCCCAGTTTGGGTCAATTTGCCACACTTACCTTGGCACTGTTATACTATGGAAGTGATCAGCAAATTGCTGGAACCAGTTGGAAGGGTCCTGTTCTTTGATGCTGCCACTATACAAAAGACAAGAGGTAGCATGGCAAAGGTGAAGGTGGAGATTGATGTTACCAAACCAAGACCCCCTCATGTCTGGATGGGATTTCCTCAAGAGGAAGGAGATGTCTTTGGAGATGGAAGATGGCAAGCTTTACAGTTTGAAGATGTTCCTGAGTACTGCGACTACTGTAAGCATCAAGGACACTATCTAGGAACATGCAAAGTCAAAATGAGGGATGATGATTATAGAAGGAGGCAAGAAGATAATCAGAAGATACAGCAACCTCAGGGGCCAGTTGATCTAAGCTCACAGAAAAAGGCACCTAACAATGGCACCTCAGACTTATCAAATGGGCAAAAACAGCTTCAGCAGGCTAGTCAGCAAAAAGAAAATACCACCAAACAACCTATCAACAGAGAGAATCAGCCTCAGCAACATTCAGAATGGCAAGTGCAAAGAAGGAAAAATTACAAAGCTCCAAACAAAAGACAGACTCAGATGCACCAGAACAACACTTTTGCAATCTTAGAAGAAGACACAGGACATCCTAACAGTCTCATCCAGGGTACTAAATCTGTACCAGATCAATCTGAGATGGAACAAGGGGATCATGCTTATGCAGCAGTTGTGGGTACTAAGTTAACTTCTCATCAGAGGCAGGTTGCAACCTCAGCAAAGGGGATGGTTGGAACTGATAGAACTGGCATTAAGCAGACCTCCCTAATGAAGAGAGGGGAATCTTCTAAGGGGGACAGGATGGAAACAACAGAAAACAAGAGAAAAGAAGTTGGCCAAGTGCAACCTGAGAGCACAGGCCCCAGACAGGAACAGACCAAAGTCCCTACAGATAAAGAGCAACATCCAGATGGCAAGAATAAGGAGGATGACCATGTAGAAGTGGCACATAGAGAATTACAGACACCAAGAGCAGCACAGACAGAGGAAGCTATTGAAATCAATTCAGACTCAATGGAAGGTACCCCCTTGATCAGGAAGAACAAAGGAAAAGAAATAGTTAGTGACAGTGAACCAGTCCAACAATCTACATCAAAAAAGCAGTCTAAGAAGCCAGCCAAAAAAAAGAAAAAAAGTCAGACAAAAATCCAAATCAGGCACAGAAAACAGTCAGTCCAGTCACCATACCCACATTCTAACAACATGGTCTCAGTGGACCCTCAATGCATAGAACCCATCCAAACCCAGCTAAATGACCCAGACCCAGAAGATCAGGATCAATCTGATTATGATGATGAAGGTGATGAGCTAGGTCTAAGGAATCTACATTCAGTAATACAGAGAGCTGAAGAGGAGAAACAATGTGCAATGAATAACCAAGTGTTAGAATTCAGCCAAGAAGATGATTACAGGGTTGTCAATTCAGAGGATGAACATGCAGGCATTAATCTCTCTGAATCAGAAGAGGAAGACTCTCATGCCCAGCAGCTGATCCATGCCTTTAGTCCTCAGCATTATGAGCAGGACCAAATAGGTGAGGAGGATCTGCAAGTTATGATGGAACAACAGGGCCTATCCCCTGGACAGCAGTACCAGTTTTCTCCCAGGGTGACTAGGAGGAAATCCAAAAAAGACCAAGTGCTGAAGTCTCCATGATTAGTACACTAATATGGAACACTAGGGGCATTAGGACCCTAGGAGCAATTGATAGGATCAGGACTCTCAAGAAGCTTCAGAAACTTTCCTTCATAGCAGTTTTAGAGCCTTTTTTGGATGCAAGTCATCTTCAAAACTTCAAATTGTTAACAGGAATGGATGGTGCCTTCTCCAACCAAAATAGCAAGATCTGGTTGTTTTGGGAACAAGATTTCACAGCCAAGGTGATAACTGAAGATGAACAGCAAGTTACTCTAGAGCTTCAGCATGTTGAGATTGGTGAATGCTATTGGATCACTATAGTATATGCCAAATGTAAATCATATCTAAGAAAGCCATTATGGGATGCAATCAGAAGCCTGAATATTACAGACAAACCTTGGTGCATAGCTGGTGACTTTAATGTCATCAGCTCCACAGAGGAGAAATTAGGAGGTCTCCCATACCAGATACAAAAAAGCTTTGAGTTTCTCCAAGTCATTGAAGATTGCCAACTAATTGATTTGGGATACTCAGGAGCTAAGTTTACATGGTCTAATGGCAGATGCATGAATCAGAGAGTCTGGAAAAGGCTAGACAGGGTTATGGTAAATGATGAGTGGTTGCAAAAATGTCCTTTGACCACAGTGACTAATCTCTCATCAATTGGCTCTGATCATTGCCCTATGTTGGTGACCATGAAGACAAGGCCAGAAAACAGCACCAGATACTTCAAATTTCTGGACTGCTGGACCACTCATGCTGACTTCATCTCAGTGGTCCAACAGGCCTGGAGTACTGAAGTAAGAGGTAACCCCATGTGGATAGTGCAACAGAAGATCAAGGTTCTCTCCAATACCCTTAGCAGATGGTCCAGGCACACCTTTGGGGACATTCACCAGAAGGCTAGAGAATATGAAGAGCAGGTAGCAAAAGCTGAACAAGAACTAATGCAAGATAACACTGAAGCATCAAGAACTCAATTTCATAGAATCAAGGCTGAATACATCAGTTATATGAAGCTGGAGCAATCAGTCCTTAAGCAAAAAGCACACATGCAGTGGTTCAGAGAGGGGGATGCCAACACCAAGTATTTTCACACTTTGATGAGAGGGAGGAGAAGAAGGCTGTTCTTACACAGAATCAGAGATGACAGAGGAGTTTGGATAGAAGGAGATGAAGCCATTGCCTCAGAAGCTTGCTCCTTCTACCAACACTTATTCACCAGAGGAAATGAGTCCTTCAGTTTGGAGGATCTTGACTGTATACCCCAGTGTGTTGAAGAAGGAGACAATCAACTCCTCACTGCCATGCCTGATGCAGAAGAGATTAAAGCAGTTGTATTCTCAATGAATCCTCATAGCTCAGCTGGACCAGATGGCCTGAGTGGCACCTTTTTCCAATATTGCTGGGAAGTGATTCAGGAAGATATGGTCAGAATGGTTCAAGCCTTTTTCTGTGGTCAGAAACTCCCCAGGTTCTTTACTCACGCCTGTCTGGTCTTACTACCCAAGGTTCAATGCCCAACCAAGCTGTCTGAGTTGAGACCAATCAGTCTCAGCAACTTCACAAGTAAGATAATCTCAAAACTGATGTGTACTAGACTAGCAGGCATTCTTCCTAAAATCATATCTCTAAATCAGAGTGGGTTTATAAAGGGAAGGTCAATATCTGAAAATGTAATGTTAGCCCAGGAAATAATAGCTGACATTAAGAAGCCCAACTTGGGAGGTAATGTGGCTCTGAAACTTGACATGGCAAAGGCCTATGACAGGGTGTCATGGTCTTTCATATGCAATGTGCTCAGGAAAATGGGGTTCAGTGAGATGTTCATAGACATGGTTCTCAGAACTCTTGACAATAACTGGTACTCAGTAATCATCAATGGCACAAGACATGGATTCTTTAGCTCAACTAGAGGGCTAAAACAGGGTGACCCTCTAGCCCCTGCTTTGTTTGTATTGGGAGCTGAATTTCTCTCCAGAAAATTAAATGAATTGCATGATCTGCCTTCTTACAAAGGTTTTTACATGGAAGGAAAAGGGCCAAGGATCAATCATCTAGCCTTTGCTGATGATATAATCATTTTCACATCAGGAAGCAAGTACACCCTCCAGCAATTGATGCTAGTTCTCAAGCTATATGAAACCAGGACAGGGCAGCTGATCAATAAAGAGAAAAGTTTCTTTATCACTTCTCCACATGCATTTCAGGCTACCATCCAAAGAATTGAAGAAATCACTGCCTTCTCATGCAAGCAGGGCCCTATCAACTACTTAGGGTGTCCAGTGTATAGTGGGAGGAAAAGAATTCACTATTTTTCTCCCATGGTGGAAAAGGTAACTAACAAGATTGGGGGCTGGCATGGCAAGATGCTGAGTCCAGGAGGAAGAGCCACTTTAATCAAATATGTGCTACAATCTATACCAGTACACTTGGTTACAGCTATCACTCCACCAAAAACAACCCTGAAGCTGATAACCAAGTATCTGGCAGACTTCTTTTGGGGCATCAAAGATGAAAAACTCAAGTACCATTGGGCATCCTGGAAATCTTTGTCAGTTCCTAATGCAGAAGGTGGAGTTGGATTCAGAAGAATAGAAGATGTTTGCAAGACAATGCAGTATAAACAATGGTGGATTCTTAGGACCAAAGATACATTATGGGGCCAGTTCCTTAGGTCCAAATATTGTCAAAGATCCCACCTCATGTCAAAAAAGTGGGATACTGGTAACTCCCCAAGCTGGAAAATCCTTATGACAATCAAGAAGAAGGCTGATAGATTGATCAGATGGAGGATTCACTCTGGGTCATGTAGTTTCTGGTGGGACAACTGGTTAGGGACAGGCAATTTGGCAACAGAGCTAGCTCCAGGAAGGAGATATGGTAAAGTTCAAGTGATGAAATTTATCACAGAGGGAAGATGGGACAGGAATAAGCTCAGGATGGTAGTCCCAGAATCAGTGGTGGCCAGAATTGTTCAAGTGGAAATCAACTATGATGCAGCAAAACCTGATTCTCCTATATGGTCCCTCAGCTCAGATGGAGGATTCAATTGCAAGTCAGCATGGCACAGTATCAGGGAGGCCCAACCAGCAACCTTCATTGAGGCTCACACCTGGCACAAGCAGGTACCATTCAATAGCTCTTTCTTACTCTGGAGGGCTCTCAGGAATAAGCTCCCAACAGATGACAGAGTGATCAAATTTGGCCACTGTCTTGTGTCATCCTGTGTGTGCTGTATAGAACCCAAATGTGAGAATGTTGACCATGTCTTTAGTAGTGGAGCCTTAGCATTCAAAGTCTGGAATTTTTTCTCAGCTCCTCTTGGATTCAATATTCAGCACTCTGTCTCCCTAAGGTCCAGATTAATGCATTGGTGGTTAAGACCAGCCAAAAATGCAGCACATCAAATTCTGATCCACTGTCTCCCCATTCTCATTCCATGGCACCTTTGGAAGAATAGATGCAATAAAAAGTATGGCAATAAGGCTTCATCTTTGATCAGAACTCTGCATAACATCACAGAAGACCTCAAACTCATTCTCTTCAACTCCTTTCCTGAGCTAGAATGGCCAAAGAATTTTATTGAGATTGCCTGCTATGCTGAAAGACTGCAGCAAGTGAAAAGAAGCAAGGCAGTAACCTGGGAAGCACCACCACCTGAATTTGTCAAACTCAACACAGATGGTAGTGCTCTAAACAATCCGGGGAAAGCAGGGGCAGGTGGGGTTATCAGAAACAGCTTGGGGTCCTTCATAGCTGCTTTTGTCTCCCCCCTAGGCACTCAGACCAATAATTATGCTGAGGCTCAGGGCATTCTTCAGGGTATGCAGCTCTGTCTCCACCTAGGTCTTCTTAAAGTGCTTGTTCAGACTGATTCTGCACTTATGGTGCATTGGTTAAACAGATCAGCTACCCCCCCTTGGCATTTGTTTAACATGATTTGCAAAATCCAGGACCTGGTAACCCAATTTAATGATATCAGGTTTGGACACTGCTATAGAGAGGAGAATATGGTAGCTGATTCCCTTTCAAAGCTTAGTCATACACTGACAACTCCTAGGACCTTTCAGAATTTCATGGACCTACCAAACAAAATAAAGGGACAGTTGTTGTTAGATAAGAAAGGAATGCCTAACTTCAGAGTCAGGAAGACAAAGAAGCTAAGGCACCCCTGATGCCCCTCCCAGTTATAGTAGACCCTACAATCCAAATTCCCCAAGTCCAAGGAAACTCTCAGTACAAAATGACATATACTCTGGTCTGCAGACTTTCATTTTCTCAAAAGAGTCAGCCTACTGTCCAAAGCTCACACTCTCCAAAATATACAACCATATACCACCCTTTCATTGACAGAACTTTGAGGATGCTTTACTGTCTGCAGGCTACTCAAATGCTCTGGCCCATATTTTTTCTTAACTCTATGCTTGTGCAGCTATGCAGGTGGAGCATAATGAAGATCTCAGGCCCTGAGGCTACTTGTCAGGAGCCCATGAAGTTTCTGCTTCCTCTTGGCCAATTCTGGCTTCAAGTAATATTGGTGGTGACACAGTATCATAAATGGATTGCTCTGCTCCCTATGCTACCTGTAGTTAGGAAAAATTTGAGCAATAAGCAAAGGTTTGGGTACTCTCTGATTAGTCTGGGTGTCATTCCAACTAGGTTGCTTCTGTCTAAACAAGCAGCTGAGTCTGAAAATGACACATCAGTTAGCTATTATCAGCCTGGAAATACTCTCATGTGCAAATCCATGCAACAATGCAGACTCATAATAATCACAAAGTCAGCTTCTCTGTCCAAATTAACTCCCTGGCAAATGCACTTAACATACCCCAAATCATTTCTTCACAGACCTGTAGCTGTGCTTCACTGTCTGCAAGTACACTACATGGTTTGGCCAAGCTTAACTGACTGGGTGTTAATGCAGACTTGCAGGAGGAGGAGTTGGTATGAGGACAACATCAAGGAGGGGCTATACTGGTCTTTTCCAAGATTCACAGCCTATTTTTCTAAATGCAGACTCAACTCCCTAAAAGGGTCAGCCTCATTGTCAAACATACCCCAAGGTCCAAAAAATTGCATCAATAAAAAGCCAATCCTTGACAAGACATGTGGGGTGCTTCACAGTCTGCAAGCATATCATGTGTCTTGGCCCCCAAGTTTACCTAACTGTTTGCTCATGCAGCTTTGCAGGAGGAAGAAGGCAAACTGGGAGAATAGTCTATCCCATTTGCCCTTGAAGTTTACATCTAATGAATATGGTCCTCTGACTTACTGTGTCTGGTTGTGGATCACAGAACACGCTGCTTCCTGGAGAAAGTTCACAATGCTCCCTCTCTTCTGTCATGTAGCAAATGAGCTTGGACATATTTTTCCCCAGGACAAGCAGAAACAGTCCTCCTTGGGCCCCTTCCTAGGATTGCCTTCAAACACCAATTTTGGGAAACATTACTTTACTTCTAGGATCTGTTCAAGTCTGCACTTGTCTGTTCAATGTTGCTTGAGCTCACTGGCCAACTGGGCAATACAGTTAGTCCCTACATTTTGCTACTGGGAATCAATGGAAAAGGAGAACACCCTTGAGCCAAGCTTGCCTCTGCTTCTGCTAAGACTTAATGATGGCTGCACTGACCTGATTAAATCAGGAATCCTACACCTGAGGCTCAGGTTCACACATGCTCAGCAAGTGCACAACTGGCTGGGAATATATCAGGTTCCCATGCTGCTCCTGTTGCTGGTTCCTTTCCAATCTCATTTGGGCTACCCACAACTGCCAACACCCTTAACCATTGTCCTTGGGTGTACTCTACTGAAAGACACTTTGATCCAGCTTTTTCTGCCTTCTGCCTGTACCTTTGGTAATGGAAAAGGCACACAGAACTTGTGCCTGCTGACCTGCACTGAAGGAATTGAAGCTGAAGACCTGGTCTGCTTGTTGTCCATCTCCATTAGGATGCTGATACTGACCTCCAATACTGGAAAGTTCCATAGCATGTCTCTGCAAGCACTGATGCTTGACTACTCTGCTTCTGGAAATGAGCACTCTTCAACCTGGATATCCTCATCTTACAGGATAGCTGGAGTGAAGACTTCCTCATCTCCTTTCACTTTTGTTAGTATAGTTCTACGTGGTAGGCTAACTATTTTTTGCAAAGGGAAGAAAACTCTCACACAAGCCTTTTGGCTCTTGTATATAGGTGCTAGCACCTACCTTAGATTTGTGAGGAGTCTAATTGGTACATCTAGACCCCTTTCCCTTAATGATGACTTAGACTTTTCTAGACTGGAGGTAAGGTTTATGTCCCCCTCTTTGTACTTATGCTTTATAATAATGGACAGGTCGGGGTCTATGCCTAACCCTGCATTGGAACAATTAAGTGTGACCTGAAAAGCACATTTAGTTTGTTCTAGTGGTTTTGTTAAAAAAAAAAAAAAAAAAAAAAAAAAAAAAAAACCCTAAACCCTAAACCCTAAACCCTAAACCCTAAACCCTAAACCCTAAACCCTAAACCCTAAAGCAGGTGCAGGGGGTGTTATCAGGGACTGTACAGGAGCTTTCATAGCTGCTTTTGCTCTTCCTCTAGGCATTGAAACCAACAATTATGCAGAGGCTCAAGGTATTCTTCAGGGCATCAGGTTGTGCATCCAGTTAGGTTTTCCTAGGGTGATAATTCAGACTGATTCATCCCTCATGGTACATTGGCTAGGTAAGAAAGCCAAGCCCCCC
This sequence comes from Petunia secreta, assembly GCA_029990175.1. Lineage (NCBI taxonomy): Eukaryota > Viridiplantae > Streptophyta > Magnoliopsida > Solanales > Solanaceae > Petunia > Petunia secreta. The sequence continues at coordinate 124,344 of JARKIP010000191.1, read as the reverse complement.
TGGCAACTGATTGAGCTGATTTCTAGCATCCAAGACCTTATCCCTCAGTTTGGTGATATCAGGTTTTGCCACTGCTATAGAGAGGGGAACACTGTAGCTGACTCATTCTCTAAGCTCAGTCACAAGCTGACATCCCCCAGGACATTCTATCATTTCCTAGAACTCCCAAACAAGATCAAAGGTCAACTTATCTTTGACAAGAAAGGGGTCCCTAATTTCAGAGTTAGGAGGACAAAGAAGCTGAAACCACAATGACAGATCTGTTCATTATAACTAAATCCCACAATCCAAAATACCTCCAAGCCCAAATGTACTTCATTGATCAGATCTGCCCTCACCACAGATCACCAGATATCCCATCTGGTTATGTGTATCTGCTCATAGTCTGGTTCCTTTTTATGCTAACTGTTTGTTCATGCAGGTTTCCTAGCAGGACGCTCAGGGGGGTGCACTTCTTTTTGAATGTTTTCTGCAATAGGAAACTGGTACCACCCAACAAGCACAATTCTTTGGTGCTAATTCACCTCCCTGAGAGACCAGGCCTAGTCAGAAAAAGCATTGCCCAGGATGATGCATTCTATAGTTGCAGACTCATACCCACAAAGATACTAGTCCCATTTTCCAAGATATCCCAATACCCATTGCCCCTCTATATCCCAAAGATGTCTCTTGACAGGAAAAGAAGTATGCCTTACTGTCTGCAGGCAACTTCTTTACCCTGGTCAATTTTAACTAACAAGGTTTCTGTGCAGGATTGCAGGAGGAGTAGAAAGGTGATTTGTTGCCATGACAACACTTATTTAACCTCCCTTTTCCCAGGGTCTACAAGGTTTTGCTCTGCAGTTCCTTTGATTGACCCAGTTCATTGTCCTCAAGCTAAGAAGGGCAATGCCCTTTGTAAGGCTTACTTCACTCCTTGCAAGCTCACATCCTCAGTACAGTTAAATCCATGGCCAAAGATATCACATTGTCCAAAGAAAGAACCCTGGCAAAAACCAGTTCTTGACAGAACACTTGGTAGGTTGTACAGCTTGCCAACAAATCAAGTGTTTTGGCCCTGTTTTCAACCTAACAAAGTCTTTATGCAGCTTTTCAATTGGGGTAATTTGTCTTTCCCAGGCTGTGAGGACAACAGCAACCCTGGTCCTTTGTTCTCATGGCCCAATCTTGCTGAGAAATTCCAGCTTTGCTTGCCCACATTCTCTGTGCTTTACAACTGGCATCACAGAACACCAAGGATAGCACTATGGACTCCAAATGATCACTTTGGGAAGTTGTTGGCTGGCAAATTCAGGTTTTGTTTAACTATCCTAATGCCCAGCTACTGGATTTCACACAAAGAAATGCTGAACCTTTTTCTGAATCAAGTTCAAAGCAACTTAAGGAACAATCTGCAGAAGTTCATTCTGGATAGCAAGGCACAGTTAAGCCCTGATCCCATTTTGGCAAAACATACTAATTCTTTGTCTGTTCTGGGACTCTGGACATGCAAGGCTCTGAAGGAAACCTGCCTGCTTTCGATGACTGAAGTGGGTTTGCTACTGATGGAACACCTGCTTATCAAGCTACACAGCCAGGATGCTGTATGTCTGGAATCTGCACCTAAGAACCCACCCTCTGTAACTGGCACCTGCTGGAACAAACTGTTGATGCTCCCTCTCTTCTGTCTTGGCCTTGCTGAACAAGAATGCAAAAGGCCAGAATTGGTCATCCCTCCTCTCAATAAGCTGGAGCATTGGCCATCAGGATTTACCTGCTTCCCAGGTCCTCTGATTCAGAACCTGCTGATACAACCTTTGACACAGAGGGTATATATGTTCCCCTCTCTGCTTGTAGTAAGGGTGCACTCTTCAAATGAGCTATTTTTCACGCGAATGATAGCCCATATGAAGAGGTGCATACCTACTTTGTACATCCATAGTCTAGGTTTTAGAACTTGGCTAGTCAATTTTTGTAAAGGGAAAATAGCACTAACACTGGAAGCTATGTATATATGTTTTTGTACTAGCTTAGTGAGAAGCATTGAAGCTATATCCATGCCCCTTTCCCCAATAGTTAATTTAGATCACACTAGATTGGAGGTAAGGTTCTTGTCCCCCTCCACTTGTACTTATGTTTCTTTGTTATTAATGAACAGGTCGGGGTCTTTGCCTAACCCTGCATTGGAACAGCAAAGTGTGACCTGAAAAGCACACTTAGTATGTTCTAGTGTTTGTTTTAAAAAAAAAAAAAAAAAAAACCCTAAACCCTAAACCCAAAACCCGCGCCTAGTTTTCTCTCTAGCTAGGCGATTTTAGGCGATATTTAGGCGACACACTCCGGCAGCCTTTCCATGGCCATTCCGGCCACTGGACAGCCCCCCACTGGGGTTGTCCAGACTGATACTACCCCCCCACAACCCCCTAACACAACAACAACACCTACTACTAATAATCCACCACCATTATCGTATGCCTCCACCCTAAAACCTACTGCACGACCTTTTGTTGTGCCTTCTATCCCTGAGCCTCTTATGGAACTACACCATGGTGAACCCTCATTCATTTGGCAAGACAAGGATGTTGATTCTATGGTAATTCATGAAGAATTACAATATGCAGTCGTGGGCAAGTTTTCATATGGCATGCCTGCCTTTCACGAACTCAAAAAGCAATTACCAATTCAGTGTGAGTTGAAAGGAGAATGTTCAATAGGTTTCCTGGATCTTAGGCATGTTTTGATTAGGGTTTCATTACTGGAAGACTATGTACATTTGTTGTCAAGGCCGGCATTCTATTTGAAGTTTTCCAACGTGTACCATCAGATGAGATCTTTGAAGTATGATGTGTGGTTTGATCCTAGGGAGGAGACTTCAGTGGCAGTTGCTTGGATCTCCTTTCCAGGATTGCCACCAGTGTTTTTTGTTAAGGAAGCAGTGTTTGCATTGGCTAGTGCAATTGGCAAGCCATTGCAATTGGATGCAGCTACAAGGGCTAGAACAAGACCTAGTTGTGCAAAGGTCAAAGTGGAGGTGGATCTACTGGCTCCAAGGCCTCAAAGAGTGAGGATTGGGATCAAGAATTCAACAACTGGAGATGTTAAGTATAAGTGGATCAAGGTGCAGTATGACTATTTGCCAAAGTATTGTACGAACTGCAAGCTTCAAGGGCATGATGAAGAGCAATGCTTCATATTGCATCCAGAACTTGATGATAAGGTGAATGCACAAGGTGAGAAGATTGAGAGGAAGCAGCCTCTTAGGGTGCTTACAAGTGGTAAGTTGGTGGGTGATGTAAATGATAAGGAAGCTCCTGCCTTGCTTGAGAAGTTCAACAAAGGTAATACACGGCAGGAGGGTCGACAGGACAACAATAGGAAGAGTGTGCACCCTAATAGAAACCCTAATGCTTGGGTTAGGGTTGAGAACAAGAAGAATCAGCACAATCAAAATGCCAGGGCCAAAGGTGATGATGTCCAGGTTGATAATGCTTTTGCAGTATTAGATGTCGAGGAGAATGAAGTTGCTAATGTTCAAGTAGGAGAAGATGTAGGTGTGAATGCAAAAAAGGATTTGGGTAATCCTGAACAAACTGGAAAGAAGAATACAAATTCGACTTCAAGAAGGAATGTGATTCCTAAGGCAATTGATACAGGAGTTATTAGTACTCGTCAATGGGTTGAAGAAACTTTTCCAAATAATTTGAAAGAAAAAGATTTCGAATCAGGCCAGGAAAGAAAAAGTGAGGATGCATACGAGCTGGGAGAATTGAAAGTGCCTGAGGGTTCAGACAAAGATTGTGCAATTATTGCGGTTTCTCAAACTGAAAACTCTGTTCACGAGGATGATTTGGTAGGTAAACTGAGCGTGTTTAATGTTGATACATTGAATGAGCTGAGGGAATTCCATTCCGGAGCTTGGGAGTTAATGCAAAAAGCCCTAAAGTTAGGTAATTCTGTTACTGGCGTGGAAAAGGTATTTATACCTAGGCAGCTTTCTCTTCCGGCAGTCGATGTGGGAGAAAATAATAATATGAAGTGCAATTTAAACACGACTGCTTCCACAGTTCCCAGCCAAATTCAAGATGAAAACTTTACTCAAGGATCTTCTTTAATTCCTTCAGGCACTAATTCCGATGATGATGATGATGCTCTAATTGAAAACATGCCTATGCAGCCTATTATCAAGGAGATTCACACTCAGGAGGGTATAAAGCTTAGAGATGGCCCCTTAAGCCCTGGCAGGCTTGAGCATCAAGAACTAGAGGAGGATTCCACAGCTCATAATTTTGATCAGGTTGCCAGGGAGGCTGATTTGTCCCCTAGAAGTGCACGAGCACCTCAACAGCTTATCCCTCCAGCCCCCTTAGAAGTGTCCAATCAATCCAAGCAGGTTCACAAGAGGAACAAGAAGAATTATAGTCAGGATCCTGACAAGCTCAAGGCCTTGAGATCAACCTCAGCCAAACAGAATTAGATGGATAGGCTTCTCATATGGAACATAAGGTCAGTTAATACTCAAGAAGCTTTTGATAGATTGATCACATTACATCAAAGGAAACACTTCCAGGTTATAGGCTTGATGGAACCATTCCAGGATGTCAGTACCATTAATAGCTATAAGTTGAGACTGGGGATGGATCAGTGCTTTCACAATGTTAATGGTAAGGTTTGGGTGTTTGTTAATGCTGATTTTGAAGTGCAAGAAGTTATGAATGATGAACAACAAATCACTCTGTCCTTCAACAATCAACACTTTGATGAAGAAGTTGTCATTACTTTTGTATATGCCAAAACAAATGCTGGAGAGAGATTCTTTCTTTGGGAGGCAATGCAGTACTTTGCTAGTGATAACTTGAGGCCATGGCTTGTAGCTGGAGACTTCAATGTCATTCTAGCTGAGACTGAGAAGTATGGGGGCCTTCCAGTCTTCATGCCTGAGTATGAAGAGTTTGCTTCTACTCTAGCTAACTGTCAGCTTATGGATCTTGGCTTCCATTCTGGGAGTATCTTCACTTGGTGGAATGGTAGAACTGAAGAAGAGTTTATATTGAAGAGGCTTGATAGATGCCTAGGCAACCAGCAATTGGTGAATATGTGTACTAAGATTGAAGTGGATCACCTTGCCAGAGTGGGATCTGATCATTCCCCTCTATTGATCAAGTTCTCTCAGGATGATACTCCTACCATAAAGCCCTTCAAATTCCTAAACTTCTGGACTACACATGATTCTTTCCTTGATCTTGTTAGGGAACATTGGGAGATTGAAGCTGCAGGAGATCCTTTCTACTCACTCAACACTAAGTTGAAAACTCTAAAGAAGAAGTTGGCTGCCTGGAGCAAAGCTACCTATGGGAATATCTTTCAGCAAGTATCTACTTTGGAGGACATTATCTTGGCACATGAGTACCAGCTTGAATTAGCACCAACACCTGAGAATAGAGAAGCCTTGAAGAAAGCTGAAGCTGAGCTAAAGAGATATCTTGCAATTGAAGCTGAGTTCTGGAAGCAAAAGGCTGGCATGCAATGGTTCAAAGAAGGGGATGTGAACTCTAAGTTCTTTCACTTTCATGTTAATGGAAGAAGAAAGAAGTTACATGTGAGCAGAATTCAAAATAGGGATGGTAATTGGATTAACTCCCAGGATGCTATGGCCAATGAAGCATTATGGTTCTTTCAGAGACAATTTGCTGCTGAGGAGGTCTCCAATAACTATGATCTTTTGATGAATGTACCATCTATGATTAGTGAGGAGCAGAATGAAGCCTTTACTAAAGTTCCTTGGGAAGAAGAAGTCAAACAGGCAGTGTTTGGACTTAATGGAGATAGTGCAAGTGGTCCTGATGGATATACTGGCAAGTTTTTTCATGAAGCTTGGGACATCATTAAGGCTGACATTGTTAGAGTGGTGCAGGCAATGTTTAGTTGAAGACACATCCCTAGATATGTCACTCATACTAATCTTGTGTTGATACCTAAGAAGCCTTCAGTCACAACCTTTTCTGATTTGAGACCTATCAGCTTGAGCAACTTCATTAACAAGATCCTTTCAAGGGTGGTTCACAATAGATTAGTTGAAGTTCTCCCTACCCTCATCTCCCAGAATCAGGCAGGTTTTGTGAAAGGAAGAAGCATTGTTGAGAATGTTTTACTTGCCCAGGAGATCATCCATGATATCAATGAGAGGGGTGAAGATGCAAATGTAGTTGTGAAATTGGACATGATGAAGGCATATGATAGAGTGTCATGGCCATTCTTGACAATGGTACTGAGAAAGATGGGGTTTTGCCATGAGTTTGTAGACATCATCTTCCAGCTTGTCTCATCAAACTGGTACTCAGTTTTATTCAATGGGCAAAGCTATGGATTCTTTCATTCTGGGAGAGGTTTGAAGCAAGGGGACCCCTTGTCACCTACATTGTTCATACTTACTGCTGAGGTCCTCTCAAGGACACTGAATTCCCTCAACACTCACAGCTTCTATAGACCTTATGCTATGCCTAAGTGGAGTCCTCATCTTAATCATCTTGCATATGCTGATGATACCATACTCTTTACTTCAGCTCATGCAGATTCTCTACACTTGATCACTGGTGCTTTGCAAGCCTATGAAGCAGTGTCAGGACAGAAGATAAACAGGGATAAAAGTGCTATCTATTTGCATGCCTCAGTGGGTGAAGATGAAGTACAAAAAGTAGGAAGGATCACTGGCATTCAGAGAAAGGAGTTTCCTTTTACATACCTTGGCTGCCCAATTTTCTATGGAAGGAGGAAAAAGATACACTATGAGGAGTTAGTTGGGAAAGTAACCTCAAGGATCCATGGCTGGAGTGCTAAAATGCTCTCATTTGGTGGAAGAGCCATTCTGATTAGGCATGTGTTGCAAAGCATGCCAATCCATCTCCTGTCAGCAGTCAACCCTCTTGATAGTGTGCTAAATCAGTTGCATAAGCTGTTTGCTAAATTTTTTTGGGGAAATTCACAAGAAGGGTCCAATAGGCATTGGTCTTCTTGGAAAAATCTATGCTTGCCATCTGATGAAGGTGGCATGGGGTTCAGGTCCTTGTTTGATGTGTCCAGTGCTTTGTTTGCCAAGCTTTGGTGGAACTTTAGAACTGGAGACTCTCTTTGGGTTACCTATATGGCTAATAAGTATTGTAAAAAGCTCCACAAGGCCATTGTACCTTTCAAACAAGGCTCTTATGTCTGGAGGAAGATGATTCAAGCTAGGGAGGCCATAGATCATGAGATACACTGGCAGGTTAGAGAAGGATCAGCTCATCTTTGGTATGACAACTGGTCAGGTCTTGGTCCATTATACTTCATTGTACCTTCAACATTTAATTGTGAGCTTTGGTATAACAATGTAAGAGAATTAATAGAGGATGGAGTCTGGAATGCTGAGTTGTTACATCTCCTATTACCTGAAGACATTGTTGATCACATCACTCAGAATATACACTTACTTGGAACTGATCAAAGAAGAGACAAAGCTTGGTGGGGTTTGACCTCAAGTGGTAAGTTTTCAGTCAGTAGTGCATGGAACTATATGAGAGGGAAGCAGCATAGGGTCCCTATTTCCAGGTTTCTGTGGGTGAAAGGAATGCCAATGAAAGTATCCTTCATGATGTGGAGGCTATGGAAATTCAAGCTGCCTATTGATGATGAACTGAAGAGAATGGGCTATCAATTTCCTTCTAAGTGTTGGTGTTGCACCCTTCCTAACACAGAGACTAGGGAGCATCTTTTTAGAACAAGTCAGGTGGCCAACAGTGTGTGGAAGTATTTTGCTCAAGCTGCAGGAATTCAAGTGGAGGGATGCAATCTTCATCAGGTTTGCTTGAAATGGTGGAGGCAATGGCCTAAACCATGGATCAAAGATGTCTTTCATACTGTTCCTTCTTTTATTGTTTGGTCTCTTTGGAAAAGGAGGAATGCCTTGAAGCATGACAAAACTGTATCTTATTCTAGACTGCTTTATGAAGTAACCAGTAATTTGTTCTACTTTGTCAAGTTGAGGTTCTCTTTCTTGCATTTGGTGAGGCAATCCTGGCCTGACATTGTCCATGCTCTTGAAGTGTACATGCCTAGATTTAGGTACCTGAAGGTGGGGTGGCAAGTACCAACTCATGGAAGGTTGAAAGTGAACACTGATGGAGCCTCTAGGGGGAATCCTGGACCTAGTGCTATGGCTTACTGTGTGAGGAATGTAGATGGGGATGTCCTGTATGCTTATGCTAAGCTCATTGGAGAGCATAACAACATGTATGCTGAGGCTATGGCCATTAGAGAAGCAATGAAATACTGTGTAGGAAAGGAGCTAGGAGAGGTGGTGATAGAAACTGATTCTCTTGTTGTTAAGCAGGTGATTGAAGGTGCTTGGCAACCTATGTGGTCCATTGCTTCTATTGTGGATGATATCATGAGGTTGAAGCAGCTAGGAAGCTTTCAATTCCAACACACTCTAAGAGAAGGCAATAAGCTAGCTGATTGCCTTGCCAATTTAGCTTATGACCTGCCTACAGTTTGTTATAATTCTTTTAATGAAATGCCTTGTAAGGCCAGGTTCATTGTCAATTTTGATAAGCATCATGGAGTGGACATTAGAGCTAAAAGATGGAAGGTGTCAAGATAATGTTTTTTGGAGGAGGAACTGATTGGGACCTGATCTTTAACCTCTATGACCAAGACTTTAAAGTGGAGATCATAGGGGCTGTTATTACTAACTCTACTTTCTTTGTATGCAGGTACAATTTGAAGACATGTATATACTATTGGAGCTACATTACCCCTTTGGTTTATGGAGAAGGATCACTGGACTGTTATGACCGGGATTACTTTAAGCTTGCTTTCCTGATCCAGTTTATTCTCATCATGACAGCTAAGAGGCTTCATAATCGACATCATCACTTAGCTCGAAATCAGCTTGGAAAAATGCTGATCACAGTAGTGTTTGCTCGAGGGATATCTCTATCTTCTCAACATGATTGGATGCTCATTGTTTTGCTGAATGCTCAAGGAGTGTTACATTGCCTCAACTATTTGGGAGACCCAAAGATGCTGCCTGTGCCTCAAGTAGAAAACCAAGCTAAGAGGCATTTGAATATCTTCCAAGCTCTTCATTGATTGACCAAGCTCAAGCTTTGCATGATCTACTTTAGTTCACTACTTCCTTTACCTTGGCTGCACGCATTGAAGTCTCATACACCTTGCAAGAAACAAGAAGGGAGACTAGATCTGTACCTAGTTTGTATTCTTTGTTTTGATAGCCCTCTAGATTCTACTTCTTATTTTCATTGGCATCAAGATTATGACTTATTTGCATTCTACTTGGTGGTATTAATGCCCAATGGCATTCAACCCAAGAGAGGGTGGATAGGACATAAGCTTGGTGCATTTTTAGAAAGAAGTAGATTACATTTGATATTTCCACTTGTTTGGTGCATACTTTGTAAGACTTTGTATTTTGATTTACTTATTAATAAAAATGGTCACTAGGTGCAATGCCTAGTTGACTCTTGATTAAAAAAAAAAAAAAAAAACCCTAAACCCTAAACCCTAAACCCTAAACCCTAAACCCTAAACCCTAAACCCTAAACCCTAAACCCTAAACCCTAAACCCTAAACCCTAAACCCTAAACCCTAAACCCTAAACCCTAAACCCTAAAAAAAAAAAAAAAAAAAAAAAAACCCTAAACCCAAACCCTAAACCCTAAACCCCACCCCGCGCCTAGTCTCTCTAGAATAGGCGATTCTAGGCGATTCCTAGGCGACCATCCTCGGCAGCTCTCCCATGGCCATTCCGGCCACTGGACAGCCCCCCACTGGGGTTGTCCAGCCTAATACTACCCCCCCACAACCCCCTAACACAACCATAACACCTACTACTAATAATCCACCACCATTATCGTATGCCTCTACCCTAAAACCTACGGCAAGACCTTTTGTTGTGCCTTCAATCCCTGAGCCTCTTATGGAACTACATCATGGTGAACCTTCATTCATTTGGCAAGACAAGGATGTAGATTCAATGGTAATTCATGAAGAATTACAATATGCAGTCGTGGGCAAGTTTTCTTATGGCATGCCTGCCTTTCACGAACTTAAAAAGCAATTACCAATCCAGTGTGAGTTGAAAGGAGAATGCTCAATAGGTTTCCTGGATCTTAGGCATGTTTTGATTAGGGTTTCACTTCTGGAAGACTATGTACATTTGTTGTCAAGGCCGGCATTCTACTTGAAGTTTTCCAACGTGTACCATCAGATGAGATCTTTGAAGTATGATGTGTGGTTTGATCCTAGGGAGGAGACCTCAGTGGCAGTTGCTTGGATCTCCTTTCCAGGATTGCCACCAGTGTTTTTTGTTAAGGAAGCAGTGTTTGCATTGGCTAGTGCAATTGGCAAGCCATTGCAATTGGATGCAGCTACAAGGGCAAGAACAAGACCTAGTTGTGCTAAGGTCAAAGTGGAGGTGGATCTACTGGCTCCAAGGCCTCAAAGAGTGAGGATTGGGATCAAGAATTAAACAACTGGAGATGTTAAGTATAAGTGGATCAAGGTGCAGTATGACTATTTGCCAAAGTATTGTACGAACTGCAAGCTTCAAGGGCATGATGAAGAGCAATGCTTCATATTGCATCCAGAACTTGATGCTATGGTGAATGCACAAGGTGAGAAGATTGAGAGGAAGCAGCCTCTTAGGGTGCTTACAAGTGGTAAGTTGGTGGGTGATGTAAATGATAGGGAAGCTCCTGCCTTGATAGAGAAGTTCAACAAAGGTAATACAAGGCAGGAGGGTCGACAAGACAACAATAGGAAGAGTGTGCACCCTAATAGAAACCCTAATGCTTGGGTTAGGGTTGAGAATAAGAAGAATCAGCACAACCAAAATGCCAGGGCCAAAGGTGATGATGTCCAGGTTGATAATGCTTTCGCAGTATTAGATGTCGAGGAGAATGAAGTTGCTAATGTTCAAGTAGGAGAAGATGTAGGTGTGAATGCAAAAAAGGATTTGGGTAATCCTGAACAAACTGGAAAGAAGAATACAAATTCGACTTCAAGAAGGAATGGGATTCCTAAGGCAATTGATACAGGAGCTATTAGTACTCGTCAATGGGTTGAAGAAACTTTTCCAAATAATTTGAAAGAAAAAAATTTCGAATCAGGCCAGGAAAGAAATAGTGATGATGCATACGAGCTGGGAGAATTGAAAGTGCCTGAGGGTTCAGACAAAGATTGTGCAATTATTGCGGTTTCTCAAACTGAAAACTCTGTTCACGAGGATGATTTGGTAGGTAAACTGAGCGTGTTTAATGTTGATACATTGAATGAGCTGAGGGAATTCCATTCCGGGGCTTGGGAGTTAATGCAAAAAGCCCTAAAGTTAGGTAATTCTGTTACTGGCGTGGAAAAGGTATTTATACCTAGGCAGCTTTCTCTTCCGGCAGTCGATGTGGGAGAAAATAATAATATGAAGTGCAATTTAAACACGACTGCTTCCACAGTACCCAGCCAAATTCAAAATGAAAACTTTACTCAAGGATCTTCTTTGATTCCTTCAGGCACTAATTCCGATGATGATGATGATGCTCTAATTGAGAACATGCCTATGCAGCCTATTATCAAGGAGATTCACACTCAGGAGGGTATAAAGCTTAGAGATGGCCCCTTAAGCCCTGGCAGGCTTGAGCATCAAGAACTAGAGGAGGATTCCACAGCTCATAATTTTGATCAGGTTGCCAGGGAGGCTGATTTGTCCCCAAGAAGTGCACGAGCACCTCAACAGCTTATCCCTCCAGCACCCTTAGAAGTGTCCAATCAATCCAAGCAGGTTCACAAGAGGAACAAGAAGAATTATAGTCAGGATCCTGACAAGCTCAAGGCCTTGAGATCAACCTCAGCCAAGCAGAATTAGATGGACAGGCTTCTCATATGGAACATAAGGTCAGTTAATACTCAAGAAGCTTTTGATAGATTGATCACATTACATCAAAGGAAACACTTCCAGGTTATAGGCTTGATGGAACCATTCCAGGATGTCAGTACCATTAATAGCTATAAGTTGAGACTGGGGATGGATCAGTGCTTTCACAATGTTAATGGTAAGGTTTGGGTGTTTGTTAATGCTGATTTTGATGTGCAAGAAGTTATGAATGATGAACAACAAATCACTCTGTCCTTCAACAATCAACACTTTGATGAAGAAGTTGTCATTACTTTTGTATATGCCAAAACAAATGCTGGAGAGAGATTCTTTCTCTGGGAGGCAATGCAGTACTTTGCTAGTGATAATTTGAGGCCATGGCTTGTAGCTGGAGACTTCAATGTCATTCTAGCTGAGAATGAGAAGTATGGGGGCCTTCCAGTCTTCATGCCTGAGTATGAAGAGTTTGCTTCTACTCTAGCTAACTGTCAGCTTATGGATCTTGGCTTCCACTCTGGCAGTATCTTCACTTGGTGGAATGGGAGAACTGAAGAAGAGTTTATACTGAAGAGGCTTGATAGATGTCTAGGCAACCAGCAATTGGTGAATATGTGTACTAAGATTGAAGTGGATCACCTTGCTAGAGTGGGATCTGATCATTCCCCGCTTTTGATCAAGTTCTCACAGGATGATACTCCTACCATAAAGCCCTTCAAATTTCTAAACTTCTGGACTACACATGACTCTTTCCTTGATCTTGTTAAGGAGCATTGGGAGATTGAAGCTGCAGGAGATCCTTTCTACTCTCTCAACACTAAGTTGAAAACTCTAAAGAAGAAGTTGGCTGCCTGGAGCAAAGCTACCTATGGGAATATCTTTCAGCAAGTTTCTACTTTGGAGGACATCATCTTGGCACACGAGTATCAGCTTGAATTAGCACCAACACCTGAGAATAGAGAAGCTTTGAAGAAAGCTGAAGCTGAGCTGAAGAGATATCTAGCAATTGAAGCTGAGTTCTGGAAGCAAAAGGCAGGCATGCAATGGTTCAAAGAAGGGGATGTGAACTCTAAGTTCTTTCACTTTCATGTTAATGGGAGAAGAAAGAAGTTACATGTGAGCAGAATTCAAAATAGGGATGGTAATTGGATCAACTCCCAGGATGCTATGGCCAATGAAGCATTATGGTTCTTTCAGAGACAATTTGCTACTGAGGAGGTTTCTAACAACTATGATCTTTTGATGAATGTACCATCTATGATTAGTGAGGAGCAGAATGAAGCCTTTACTAAAGTTCCATGGGAAGAAGAGGTCAAACAGGCAGTGTTTGGCCTTAATGGAGATAGTGCAAGTGGTCCTGATGGATATACTGGCAAGTTCTTTCATGTGGCTTGGGACATCATTAAGGCTGACATTGTTAGGGTGGTGCAGGCAATGTTTAGTGGAAGACACATCCCTAGATATGTCACTCATACTAATCTAGTGTTGATACCTAAGAAGCCTTCAGTCACAACTTTTTCTGACCTCAGACCTATCAGCCTGAGCAACTTCATCAACAAGATCCTTTCAAGGGTGGTTCACAATAGATTAGTTGAAGTTCTTCCTACCCTCATCTCCCAGAATCAGGCAGGGTTTGTGAAAGGAAGAAGCATTGTTGAGAATGTTTTACTTGCTCAGGAGATCATCCATGATATCAATGAGAGGGGTGAAGATGCAAATGTTGTTGTGAAATTGGACATGATGAAGGCATATGATAGAGTGTCATGGCCATTCTTGACAATGGTACTGAGAAAGATGGGGTTTTGCCATGAGTTTGTAGACATCATCTTCCAGCTTGTCTCATCAAACTGGTACTCAGTTTTATTCAATGGGCAAAGCTATGGGTTCTTTCATTCTGGGAGAGGTTTGAAGCAAGGGGACCCCTTGTCACCTACATTGTTCATACTTACTGCTGAGGTCCTCTCAAGGACATTGAATTCCCTCAACACTCACAGCTTCTATAGACCTTATGCTATGCCTAAGTGGAGCCCTCATCTTAATCATCTTGCATATGCTGATGATACCATACTCTTTACTTCAGCTCATGCAGATTCTCTACACCTGATCACTGGTGCTTTGCAAGCCTATGAAGCAGTGTCAGGTCAGAAGATAAACAAGGATAAAAGTGCTATCTATTTGCATGCCTCAGTGGGTGAAGATGAAGTACAAAAAGTAGAAAGGATCACTGGCATTCAGAGAAAGGAGTTTCCCTTTACCTACCTTGGCTGCCCAATATTCTATGGAAGGAGGAAAAAGATTCACTATGAGGAGCTAGTTGGAAAAGTAACCTCAAGGATCCATGGCTGGAGTGCAAAAATGCTCTCATTTGGTGGAAGAGCCATTCTGATTAGGCATGTGTTGCAAAGCATGCCAATCCATCTCCTTTCAGCAGTCAACCCTCTTGTTAGTGTGCTAAATCAGTTGCATAAGCTGTTTGCTAAATTCTTTTGGGGAAATTCACAAGAAGGGTCCAATAGGCATTGGTCTTCTTGGAAAAATCTATGCTTGCCAACTGATGAAGGAGGCATGGGGTTCAGGTCCTTGTTTGATGTGTCCAGTGCTTTGTTTGCCAAGCTTTGGTGGAACTTTAGAACTGGAGACTCTCTTTGGGTTACCTATATGGCTAATAAGTATTGTAAAAAGCTCCACAAAGCCATTGTACCTTTCAAACAAGGGTCTTATGTCTGGAGGAAGATGATTCAAGCTAGGGAGGCCATAGATCATGAGATACACTGGCAGGTTAGAGAGGGATCTGCTCATCTTTGGTATGATAATTGGTCAGGTCTTGGACCAATATATTTCATTGTTCCATCCACATTTAATTGTGAGCTATGGTACAACAATGTGAGAGAATTGATAGAGGATGGAAACTGGAATGTTGAGCTATTGCACCTCCTACTTCCTGAAGATATTGTTGGTCACATTATTCAGAATGTTCATCTACTAGGATCTGATCAGAGGAGAGACAAAGCTTGGTGGGGATTGACTTCAAATGGACAGTTTTCAGTTAGTAGTGCATGGAATTATATGAGAGGGAAGCAACATAAAATTCCTCTTTCCAGGTTTATGTGGGTAAAAGGGATGCCAATGAAAGTATCTTTCATGATGTGGAGGCTATGGAAATTTAAGCTGCCTATTGATGATGAGCTGAAGAGAATGGGATATCAATTTCCCTCTAGGTGTTGGTGTTGTACTCATCCTAACATTGAAACTAGAGAACATTTATTCAGGACAAGTCAGGTGGCAAACAGTGTGTGGAGGTATTTTGCTCAAGCTGCAGGAATTCAAGTTGATGATTGCAATCTTCATCAGGTTTGCCTTAAGTGGTGGAGGCTATGGCCTAAACCATGGATCAAAGATGTCTTTCATACTGTCCCTTCCTTTATAGTTTGGTCACTTTGGAAGAGGAGAAATGCATTGAAACATGACAAAACTATATCATATTCTAGGTTGCTTTATGAAGTCACTAGTAACTTGTTTTACTTTGTAAAGCTGAGGTTCCCTTTTGTGCATTTGGTGAGACAATCCTGGCCTGAAATTGTCTATGCTCTTGAAGCTTATATGCCTAGATTCAGGTACCTAAAGGTGGGATGGCAAGTGCCAACTCATGGAGGGTTGAAAGTCAACACTGATGGGGCTTCTAGGGGGAACCCTGGACCTAGTGCTATGGCTTTTTGTGTGAGGGATGTAGAGGGTGATGTACTGTATGCTTTTGCTAAGCTCATTGGAGAACATAACAACATGTATGCTGAGGCTATGGCTATTAGAGAAGCAATGAAATACTGTGTAGAGAATGATGTAGGAGAGGTGGTTATTGAAACTGATTCTCTTGTTGTCAAGCAGGTGATTGAAGGTGCTTGGCAACCTATGTGGTCTATTGCTTCGATTGTGGAGGATATCAGGAGGTTGAAGCAGCTAGGAATCTTTCAGTTTCAGCACACTCTAAGAGAAGGCAATAAGCTAGCTGATTGTCTTGCCAATTTAGCTTATGATTTGCCTACAGTTTGCTATACTTCTTTTAATGAAATGCCCTCTAAGGCCAGGTTCATTGTTAATTTTGATAAGCACCATGGAGTGGAGGTTAGAGCCAGGAAATGGAAGGGTTCAAGATGATTGTTGAAGGAGGAGAGGGACTGGTAGTAGCTGCATGGAGGATGGACACTTCCACCTATGATCAAGACTTTAGAGTGGAGATCATAGGGGTATTTTACACTAACTCTAGTTGCTTTGGTTGCAGGTACAAGCTGAAGGAATGCATCTTACATTCTGTTAATGCTTTACCACTATATTTTTTACATTCTAAGCTCTGGATTTGCTTTACATATATTGTGATCTCTTTGCTCCATCTTAGAAGGATTGGCACACTGCTGCATCTGCATCTAGCTCAGTATTGGCTTGAAATGCTAATGCTGTTTACTCAATCATCACAATGCTACAACCAAATGGGAATGCTGAGGAGAACTATATGTATACTACATCTTCAGTCCTTTGATCGACTTGCCAGGCACAAAGGATTAGCTTCAATCTGCAAGCAACTCACTCGATCAAGGCTATCTAGTCATTATGTTACATATTGTCTAGGGTGTATTACTTCTTATAGATATTTAGATCCTACTTATGTTGTGTTTTGGCATCAAGATTATGAGTTGTTCTTAGTCGACTTGGTGGTATCAATGCCCAATGGCATTCAACCCAAGAGAGTAAGGAGGACAAGTAAGAATGATGCTCACTCTAGAAGTAGGATTCATGTGTTTTTTGCACTAAGTGCACACGTTGTAAGACTATGTACTTATTTGTTTTTGATTATTAATAAAAATGGTCACTAGGTGCAATGCCTAGCTGACTCTTGATTAAAAAAAAAAAAAAAAACCCTAAACCCTAAACCCTAAACCCTAAACCCTATCTGGGATGCCCAATCACTTATAAAAGGAGAAACAAAGCACAATTTGATGATATTGTTGCCAAGGTGATGAAGCAGCTTCAAGCTTGGAGAGGGAAAATGCTCTCTTTTGGTGGGAGGGCCACACTGATCTCTCATGTTCTGCTTGGCATGCCCATTCATTTATTGTCAGCTATGAACCCCCCTGATAATGTCATTATTCAGCTCCACAAAATGTTTGCAAATTTCTTCTGGAACAACTCAGAAGAACACTCTAGAAGACATTGGGCCTCCTGGGACACTCTTTGTAAGCCTTGTGCTGAAGGTGGTGTGGGATTTAAGTCCCTGCATGATGTGTCAAAAGCACTTTTTACCAAGCTATGGTGGAACTTTAGAACCAAGACCTCTTTGTGGGGTACTTTTATAGCCAACAAATACTGCAAGAAGAACCATTATTCAGTGGTTCCTTACACAGATGGATCTCCAGTCTGGCAGAAAATGCTCCAAGTGAGGGCCATGGTAGATCATCTGATTGTGTGGCAAGTCAGGCAAGGCTCATCACACTTCTGGTATGATAACTGGACGCACCTGGGAGCTTTGTACTTTGTTGTCCCCAGCAACCACTACATAAGAGAGGAACTGAATGTTGTCAATGATTTTCTGGGAGAAAATGGGTGGAATCAGGACCTCCTTCATGAAGCACTACCAGCTGAAATAGCACAGCATGTTATTGACACTGTAAAGCCTGCACAGGTTGAGCAGCCTAGAGATTGTCCTTGGTGGGAGCTTACAGCTAATGGTAAGTTCTCAGTCAAGAGCTCATTTCAGTACATTAGAGCTAAAGGCACTGCTCAGGATACAAATAAGCTCATCTGGATGAAAGGTGTGCCTTTTAAAGTGGCCTTTGTACTCTGGAGAGCATGGAAATACAAGCTTCCCCTGGACACTGAGTTAAAAAGAATAGGATATAATCTTCCATCTAGATGCTGGTGCTGTGAGCATCCAAAAGAGGAGACTAGGGAGCACCTGTTTGTCTCTAGCTCTATTGCTAAGAATGTGTGGAGTTACTTTGCTAATGCAGCTGGTTTTGTCATTCATGACTGGAGATTTAAACAGTTGCTTAGGACATGGTGGAGCTGTGATAAAAGGATCAGACTCAGGATCCTATGTCAGGCCACTCCAGCGTTTATTGTGTGGGAGCTTTGGAAGAGGAGGAACACCATTGCACATGGAGGAAAAGTGTCTTTCAGAAGAGTTATTCATGAGGTCTCCAGAAATCTTCATATGCTATTAACTGTCAGGTTTCCAAGTATGCTGAATGCCCCCTCTGACTGGCCAGCTTTAGTTCATTTTCTTGAAAGGTTCAAACCTAAGCTTAGATACACAAAGGTGATGTGGAGGCCCCCTGTTATTGGGATTAAATGCAACACTGATGGAGCTTGCCGGGGTAATCCAGGCTTGAGTTCGTGGGGGTTCTGTCTGCGTAATGCTCAGGGTGACCTCATTTATGCCAAAGCCAAGCTAATAGGGGAAGGAACAAATGTAAGAGCTGAGGCTGTGGCTATCAGGGAGGCAATGCTACACTGTGTAGACAATTCACTGGGGGATGTAGTCATTGAGACTGACTCTCTGCTGCTCAAAAACATCATTGAAGGAGTGTGGGAGACTGTTTGGTCGATAGCAGGTATAATTGAGGAAATCTTGGACTTGAAGTCAAGAGGTCGATTCACTTTTGTACATGTTCTTAGAGAGGGAAACAAGCTAGCAGATTTCTTAGCTAATGAAGCCTATACTGTTGAGGAGAAGGAGTATTTTGGATTTAATGAGCTAAGAGAACATGGAAGGAGGATCCTGAACTGGGACAAGGTCCAGTTGCCAACGTTTAGAGTTCGAATGGTTAAGGATGGAACTGGACACACATAAGGAGCTGACACCTTTTTTATCTAACCTGTTTGTTCTTTTTTGCAGGTTTCACTCTTTCTATAGGTGGGTATGCCTACTTGACCTATCTTCTCTTCAGGAAGAACTCCATTGGACCCTACTGGTATCACAGGTATTGGGCATTCTCTTGTGCCCTTACTCAATGCTTGTGCAGCATCAACCTCTCAGCTCTTTTGGGAGAACACTGCAGTTACTCTGGAATGTACTTAATGACACTTTCTATGGTACACTAACTAGAAGTGCACCATTCATTCTCAGACACTGGAGTGGCTTTACCTATTCCAGCTCACAGGCTGTGCAGAACATTAGTCCAGACTTCATAGCTTTGTATAAAAGCATTGTTTATTCATTACATCATTGGATTGGTGTTATCTTTGACCATGCTTCTTCTAGATTTGTTGCTACTTCTTTGCTAGGTGCACATGTCCTCAGGGTTGCTACTTGTGAGGAAGCTCAGTGTTTTAATGCTCAAGCTCCATTTGGCTGATGAAGCACCGGTGCTCCTTCATTCAGGCTCATCTGACCACTCATTCTTGGGAGATGCTCGACTGGACTGATGGCTTGAGCTTCTTGAGTTTTGATACGTTGATCTTAGTAACTAGTGCCTATTTTGTCAAGCATCATGGCATTGAACGAAATGATTCCATATTGGTGGTATTAGCATTCATTAATGCTCATCCCAGTTGGAAAAGTTTTGATCAATGTCATGTGCATAGGAGAGCACTAGTTCAACATGATATAGCTACCACATGTTGTTTAGTTTCACTTTATTTCTTGTTTTCTTTCTACAGTGTAAGACATTGTGTTGGTTGCATCTTTATTAATAAAATTAGTCACTAAGCCCTGAGCTTAGTGATATTCATTAAAAAAAAAAAAAAAAAAAAAAAAAAAAAAAAAAAAAAAAAAACCCTAAACCCTAAACCCTAAACCCTAAACCCTAAACCCTAAACCCTAAACCCAAACCCTTAACCCCAAACCCCAAACCCCCAACCCCCAAACCCCCAACCCCCAACCCCCAAAACCCCCAAACCCCAAACCCCAAACCCCAAACCCCAAACCCTAAACCCTAAACCCTAAACCCTAAACCCTAAACCCTAAAACCCTAAAACCCTAAAACCCAAAACCCAAAACCCTAAAACCCAAAACCCTAAAACCCAAAACCCTAAAACCCAAAACCCAAAACCCTAAAACCCTAAAACCCTAAACCCTAAACCCTAAACCCTAAACCCTAAACCCTAAACCCTAAACCCTAAACCCTAAACCCTAAACCCTAAACCCTAAACCCTAAACCCTAAACCCTTGAGATGTTCTTTAATGAAATGGTGGACACACAAGCACAAAAATGAGGCTGAAAAAATCATTCTTCAATGCATTCCAATCTTGCTTGTCTGGCACTTGTGGAAAAACAGATGTGGGAAAAAGTATGGTAATAAGGCATCTTCTAGACTGAGAGTCATGCACTGTACTTTGGCAGACCTGAGACTTATTCTAACCATAGCTTTCCCAGAAATTGAGTGGCCCTTATCCTATAGTGAAGTCATCAACATAGCGGGTCTGCTGAGACCAGTCAAGATTAGTGTTGAAGTTAAGTGGAAGCCAACTCAAAGTGGCTACCTTAAATTAAACACTGATGGGAGTGCTCTTTCTAACCCTGGTAAAGCTGGAGCTGGTGGAGTTATAAGGGACAGTGATGGAGGTTTTGTTGCTGCTTTTTCAGTTCCCCTGGGACATAACACCAACAATTATGCTGAGGCTTATGCCATTAGACATGGACTGCACCTGTGTGTTGAACTGAACCAGGCCAGAGTAATAGTGGAAACAGACTCTGCCCTGATGGTATTATGGATTACAGGTAGCAGCTCTCCCCCATGGCAACTTCAACCATTGATATCTGACATCAAAGCTACTCAGCATCTGTTTCAAGTTGTTGATTTCATTCACTGCTACAGAGAGGGTAACACTGTAGCAGATTCCCTCTCCAAGCTAAGCCATCTTCTGGTCTCTCCAAGAATCTTCTTGACCTTTCAACAACTTCCTGATCACATCAAAGGCCAATTCCTCTATGACAAAAAAGGGGTTCCCAATTTTAGAATCAGGAAAACCAGAAGACTCAGGCTTCCCTGAGATAACTGGAACCATCAAAATCTTCCCCCAGTCCAAACTTTACCATAGAACCATGTTATTCTGTCTCTCTACCAAAGTCCAAAAATATGACCATAATTCTGACCTTGACAGACTATGCCCCCATAGTTTGGCCCCTGTTTTTACTAACAGTTTGTTACTGCAGGTTTCTCCCAGAAGCTTTGGTTGGATTTTGCAGTTCAATCCTTTGAACTGCAGACCTAAGGATGAGGTTGTCACAAATCAAATTGGCTTCTTTTTGATAATGCTGATACTGGTCCCAGGTATTTCTTTGAAACAACTCATGTACACCTTTTCAATTATGTCATGGTTGTTGCCAACCTGCCTGCACCTAGTTCCAGCAGCAGGATACTTGCCTTCTTTCTGTACTTCTAAAGCATACCATTCTAAAATCTTTACTCCTCCCAATGGGATGCTCAAGAAGTTACATTTAATTTGCTCCACCCCTTGGTGGCACCTACCTACTCTCTCAAGCAGACATCACCCTTTAGAAAAGCCAATCTCACAGTCCAGATCCTTTGATAGTGCATTTCAACAGAGCATTATGGGACCAGTATGTGTCAGTCCAATAGGCAGGTATCAATGTATGCAAGCCTCCTGTTGGGACAGGCTTAACCTTGTGGCATATGTTTCTCTTGCTGTAACAGTAGTATCTCATTACCAAATGATAATCTGCATTGCTCTGTGCCTTTTCCTCTGTCTGATGGGGATACAAGCATCTGGCCTAAATAGGCAAGTTTTTCCCTGGCTGATGACCCCTTCACTTGGGCTATTTCTGTCTAAACAAATAGCTCAGTTGAAGAGTGTCAGAATCCTAATACACGAGCCAGACAACTTTTTCCTAAGGCACTCCCTGCATCAATGCAGATTTTCCTCACTAAAGTGTCAGCCCACTGTCCAAATTACTTCATTACCCAACATTTGTCAAAATCTCCAGCCAACTCTTGACAGATCCTGGGGGATGCTTTACTGTCTGCAAGCTTCTCTCAGGATCTGGTCCCTGTTTATGACTAATGGTTTATTCTTGCAGCATCTTATTTGGTGGACATTGAAGACCTCTAACTTTGAGGAAAAATCTGAACCTGGATACAATTTTGGTCTCACAGTGAATACTGAACCTGTGATATATCTATATGGAACAGTTTGGATAGGGTCTCATACTCTGGCCCTTCTTCTCTGCTCCAACTGGGCCCTCTTTAGGCCACCACAGAGCCACATCTTAGCACATCATCAGGAATCTAAGCTGTTGCAACCTGCTGTTCAAAGGTGGCAAACTCTCCTGTTTATTACCTTGTTTTTGATACTAAAAGAGTTTTTGCAAGAATTGCACAAGTTGCAATCATCTGAAGTTGCAGCTCCCAGTAGTAACCAGACAAGGCTCCCTCTCTTCTGTCATGCCCTTGTTGAGCTGAAAAGTTTCTTGCCATACCCATTGCTGGATAACTTGTCAACACTGAATGTCACTGTACCCTCCTTGCCAAGCTGCAACCTATTAGCCTCAGCTGATCAGATTTGGTTCCTGTCTATTCCTTTGGTTCTGATGCTGAAGGAAGTTTTTGTGCAACCTCTTAAGGATGCAGTTTCTTGTAGCAACATGATCAGGTTCCTTGCTGCTGCTGATCTGAGCAGGAATCTGTCAGAGGGTGTCTATCTCCTGCTGAACAAATTGCTACTGCTGCACCTCAGTGCCTTCTCAGTGTCCATGATTGGCTACTCTAAGCTATCAAGGTCCACCCTTCACCAGTTGGATATAGTCTCAGTGTTTTGCTGTCAGTCTGAGCCCAATTTGGAAATAATTAAAAAATCACCCTTTGGTCCTGATTATGTTTTTCTGGAACCAAAGTTGCTGGACTCCTTTTTTGCTGGGAAGGAACATTCTTCACAAGGGCTATCTACCTATTGTATGACAGCCTTTGTGAAGAATTGTTTACCCTCATTGCATGTATTTAGGCCATGTTATACAACTAGGCCCATCATGACTTGTAATAGGAGAGTACCTGTAACAGTAGTTTCTAGGTCCTTGTACATAGGTATCACTACCTATCCTAGTCTATTGTGGTACTTCCTTTTCTTAGATGATATAGTCTTTTCTAGATTGGAGGTAAGGTTCATGTCCCCCTCCATTGTATCTATTATATTTTATTAATGAACAGGTCGGGGTCTATGCCTAACCCTGCATTGGAACGACTAAGTGTGACCTGAAAAGCACACTTAGTTGGTTTAATGGTTTATAAAAAAAAAAAAAAAAAAAAAAAAAAAAAAAAACCCTAAACCCTAAACCCTAAACCCTAAACCCTAAACCCCCCAAACATTGCAGTTGATGCCTGCTTCTTTTGCTGGACTGGTGCTCTCTTCACAGGGGCTATCTCACTTTAGTTTGACAGCCAATATGAAGACTTGTACACCTCCACTGTATAGTTCTAGTTTAGTTTTAATAGCTAGGCTAACTTTTTTTAGTAAAAGGAAAGTGACACTCACTTATCATGTGAGGAGTTCTGATGCTACATCTACATCTCTTTCCCCCATAGATAATCTAGACTATTCTAGATTGGAGGTAAGGTTCATGTCCCCCTCCATTTGTAATTATGTTTTTATTATAATGAACGGGTCGGGGTCCATGCCTAACCCTGCATTGGAACAATTAGGTGTGACCTGAAAAGCACACTTAGTATGTTCTAGTGTCCTTTTTAAAAAAAAAAAAAAAAAAAAAAAAAAAAAACCCCCCAAACCCCAAAACCCCAAAACCCCAAAACCCCAAACCCTAAACCCTAAACCCCTAAAACCCTAAAACCCTAAAAACCTAAACCCTAAACCCTAAACCCTAAACCCCAAAAACCCCAAACCCCAAAACCCCCAAACCCTAAACCCTAAACCCTAATTCAAAATTTTGTCAAGAAATGCTATAAAAAGGTATAGTTTGCACTTTCTATAGGGAACATATGAAAAAGAGGTAGGCGTTGTAAAGAAAAATGGGTTAGTACTCAGTTTTTTGAAAAATCCGGTATTTCGTGCATTATAGTTTTTTGAAGGTGCAGACTGTTCAAAAAATGAAAATTCAAAATTTTGTCAAGAAATGCTATAAAAAGGTATAGTTTGCACTTTCTATAGCGAACATATGAAAAAGAGGTAGGCGTTGTAATGAAAAATGGGCTAGTACTCAGTTTTTTGAAAAATCTGGTATTTCGTGCATTCTGAAGGTGCGGACTGTTCAAAAAATGAAAAATTCAAAATTTTGTCATGAAATGCTATAAAAAGGTATAGTTTGCACTTTCTATAGCGAACATATGAAAAAGAGGTAGGCGTTGTAAAGAAAAATGGGCTACTACTCAGTTTTTTGAAAAATCCGGTATTTCGTGCATTCTGAAGGTGCGGACTGTTCAAAAAATGAAAATTCAAAATTTTGTCAAGAAATGCTATAAAAAGGTATAGTTTGCACTTTCTATAGCGAAAATATGAAAAAGAGGTAGGCGTTGTAAAGAAAAATGGGCTACTACTCAGTTTTTTGAAAAATCCGGTATTTCGTGCATTCTGAAGGTGCGGACTGTTCAAAAAATGAAAATTCAAAATTTTGTCAAGAAATGCTATAAAAAGGTATAGTTTGCACTTTCTATAGGGAACATATGAAAAAGAGGTAGGCGTTGTAAAGAAAAATGGGCTAGTACTCAGTTTTTTGAAAAATCCGGTATTTCGTGCATTCTGAAGGTGCGGACTGTTCAAAAAATCAAAATTCAAAATTTTGTAAACAAATGTTATAAAAAGATATAGTTTGCACTTTCTATAGCGAACATATGAAAAAGAGGTAGGCGTTGTAAAGAAAAATGGGCTAGTACTCAGTTTTTTGAAAAATCCGGTATTTCGTGCATTCTGAAGGTGCGGACTGTTCAAAAAATCAAAATTCAAAATTTTGTCAACAAATGTTATAAAAAGGTATAGTTTGCACTTTCTATAGGGAACATATGAAAAAGAGGTAGGCGTTGTAAAGAAAAATGGGCTAGTACTCAGTTTTTTGAAAAATCCGGTATTTCGTGCATTCTGAAGATGCGGACTGTTCAAAAAATGAAAATTCAAAATTTTGTCAAGAAATGCTATAAAAAGGTATAGTTTGCACTTTCTATAGGGAACATATGAAAAAGAGGTAGGCGTTGTAAAGAAAAATGGGCTAGTACTCAGTTTTTTGAAAAATCCGGTATTTCATGCATTCTGAAGGTGCGGACTGTTCAAAAAATCAAAATTCAAAATTTTGTCAACAAATGTTATAAAAAGGTATAGTTTGCACTTTCTATAGCGAACATATGAAAAAGAGGTAGGCGTTGTAAAGAAAAATGGGCTAGTACTCAGTTTTTTGAAAAATCCGGTATTTCGTGCATTCTGAAGGTGCGGACTGTTCAAAAAATGAAAATTCAAAATTTTGTCAAGAAATGCTATAAAAAGGTATAGTTTGCACTTTATATAGCGAACATATGAAAAAGAGGTAGGCGTTGTAAAGAAAAATGGGCTAGTACTCAGTTTTTTGAAAAATCCGGTATTTCGTGCATTCTGAAGGTGCGGACTGTTCAAAAAATGAAAATACAAAATTTTGTCAAGAAATGCTATAAAAAGGTATAGTTTGCACTTTCTATAGCGAAAATATGAAAGAGGTAGGCGTTGTAAAGAAAAATGGGCTACTGCTCAGTTCTTTGAAAAATCCGGTATTTCGTGCATTCTGAAGGTGCGGACTGTTCAAAAAATGAAAATTCAAAATTTTGTCAAGAAATGCTATAAAAAGGTATAGTTTGCACTTTCTATAGGGAACATATGAAAAAGAGGTAGGCGTTGTAAAGAAAAATGGGCTAGTACTCAGTTTTTTGAAAAATCCGGTATTTCATGCATTCTGAAGGTGCGAACTGTTCAAAAAATGAAAATTCAAAATTTTGTCAAGAAATGCTATAAAAAGGTATAGTTTGCACTTTCTATAGCGAAAATATGAAAGAGGTAGGCGTTGTAAAGAAAAATGGGCTACTGCTCAGTTCTTTGAAAAATCCGGTATTTCGTGCATTCTGAAGGTGCGGACTGTTCAAAAAATGAAAATTCAAAATTTTGTCAAGAAATGCTATAAAAAGGTATAGTTTGCACTTTATATAGGGAACATATGAAAAAGAGGTAGGCGTTGTAAAGAAAAATGGGCTACTGCTCAGTTCTTTGAAAAATCCGGTATTTCGTGCATTCTGAAGGTGCGGACTGTTCAAAAAATGAAAATTCAAAATTTTGTCAAGAAATGCTATAAAAAGGTATAGTTTGCACTTTCTATAGCGAACATATGAAAAAGAGGTAGGCGTTGTAAAGAAAAATGGGCTAGTACTCAGTTTTTTGAAAAATCCGGTATTTCGTGCATTCTGAAGGTGCGAACTGTTCAAAAAATGAAAATTCAAAATTTTGTCAAGAAATGCTATAAAAAGGTATAGTTTGCACTTTCTATAGCGAAAATATGAAAGAGGTAGGCGTTGTAAAGAAAAATGGGCTACTGCTCAGTTCTTTGAAAAATCCGGTATTTCGTGCATTCTGAAGGTGCGGACTGTTCAAAAAATGAAAATTCAAAATTTTGTCAAGAAATGCTATAAAAAGGTATAGTTTGCACTTTCTATTGGGAATATATGAAAAAGAGGTAGGCGTTGTAAAGAAAAATGGGCTAGTACTCAGTTTTTTGAAAAATCCGGTATTTCATGCATTCTGAAGGTGCGAACTGTTCAAAAAATGAAAATTCAAAATTTTGTCAAGAAATGTTATAAAAAGGTATAGTTTGCACTTTCTCTAACGAACATATGAAAAAGAGGTAGGCGTTGTAAAGAAAAATGGGCTAGTACTCAGTTTTTTGAAAAATCCGGTATTTCGTGCATTCTGAAGGTGCGGACTGTTCAAAAAATCAAAATTCAAAATTTTGTCAAGAAATGCTATAAAAAGGTATAGTTTGCACTTTCTATAGCGAACATATGAAAAAGAGGTAGGCGTTGTAAAGAAAAATGGGCTAGTACTCAGTTTTTTGAAAAATCCGGTATTTCGTGCATTCTGAAGGTGCGGGCTGTTCAAAAAATGAAAATACAAAATTTTGTCAAGAAATGCTATAAAAATGTATAGTTTGCACTTTCTATAGCGAACATATGAAAGAGGTAGGCGTTGTAAAGAAAAATGGGCTACTGCTCAGTTCTTTGAAAAATCCGGTATTTCGTGCATTCTGAAGGTGCGGACTGTTCAAAAAATCAAAATTCAAAATTTTGTCAAGAAATGCTATAAAAAGGTATAGTTTGCACTTTCTATAGCGAAAATATGAAAGAGGTAGGCGTTGTAAAGAAAAATGGGCTACTGCTCAGTTCTTTGAAAAATCCGGTATTTCGTGCATTCTGAAGGTGCGGACTGTTCAAAAAATGAAAATTCAAAATTTTGTCAAGAAATGCTATAAAAAGGTATAGTTTGCACTTTCTATAGCGAACATATGAAAAAGAGGTAGGCGTTGTAAAGAAAAATGGGCTAGTACTCAGTTTTTTGAAAAATCCGGTATTTCGTGCATTCTGAAGGTGCGGACTGTTCAAAAAATCAAAATTCAAAATTTTGTCATGAAATGCTATAAAAAGGTATAGTTTGCACTTTCCATAGCGAACATATGAAAAAGAGGTAGGCGTTGTAATGAAAAATGGGCTAGTACTCAGTTTTTTGAAAAATCTGGTATTTCGTGCATTCTGAAGGTGCGGAGTGTTCAAAAAATGAAAATTCAAAATTTTGTCAAGAAATGCTATAAAAAGGTATAGTTTTCACTTTCTAAAGCGAACATATGAAAAAGAGGTAGGCGTTGTAAAGAAAAATGGGCTAGTACTCAGTTTTTTGAAAAATCCGGTATTTCGTGCATTCTGAAGGTGCGGACTGTTCAAAAAATCAAAATTCAAAATTTTGTCATGAAATGCTATAAAAAGGTATAGTTTGCACTTTCTATAGCGAACATATGAAAAAGAGGTAGGCGTTGTAAAGAAAAATGGGCTAGTACTCAGTTTTTTGAAAAATCCGGTATTTCGTGCATTCTGAAGGTGCGGACTGTTCAAAAAATCAAAATTCAAAATTTTGTCATGAAATGCTATAAAAAGGTATAGTTTGCACTTTCTATAGCGAACATATGAAAAAGAGGTAGGCGTTGTAAAGAAAAATGGGCTAGTACTCAGTTTTTTGAAAAATCCGGTATTTCGTGCATTCTGAAGGTGCGAACTGTTCAAAAAATGAAAATTCAAAATTTTGTCAAGAAATGCTATAAAAAGGTATAGTTTGCACTTTCTATAGCGAAAATATGAAAGAGGTAGGCGTTGTAAAGAAAAATGGGCTACTGCTCAGTTCTTTGAAAAATCCGGTATTTCGTGCATTCTGAAGGTGCGGACTGTTCAAAAAATGAAAATTCAAAATTTTGTCAAGAAATGCTATAAAAAGGTATAGTTTGCACTTTCTATAGGGAATATATGAAAAAGAGGTAGGCGTTGTAAAGAAAAATGGGCTAGTACTCAGTTTTTTGAAAAATCCGGTATTTCATGCATTCTGAAGGTGCGAACTGTTCAAAAAATGAAAATTCAAAATTTTGTCAAGAAATGTTATAAAAAGGTATAGTTTGCACTTTCTCTAACGAACATATGAAAAAGAGGTAGGCGTTGTAAAGAAAAATGGGCTAGTACTCAGTTTTTTGAAAAATCCGGTATTTCGTGCATTCTGAAGGTGCGGACTGTTCAAAAAATCAAAATTCAAAATTTTGTCAAGAAATGCTATAAAAAGGTATAGTTTGCACTTTCTATAGCGAACATATGAAAAAGAGGTAGGCGTTGTAAAGAAAAATGGGCTAGTACTCAGTTTTTTGAAAAATCCGGTATTTCGTGCATTCTGAAGGTGCGGGCTGTTCAAAAAATGAAAATACAAAATTTTGTCAAGAAATGCTATAAAAATGTATAGTTTGCACTTTCTATAGCGAACATATGAAAGAGGTAGGCGTTGTAAAGAAAAATGGGCTACTGCTCAGTTCTTTGAAAAATCCGGTATTTCGTGCATTCTGAAGGTGCGGACTGTTCAAAAAATCAAAATTCAAAATTTTGTCAAGAAATGCTATAAAAAGGTATAGTTTGCACTTTCTATAGCGAAAATATGAAAGAGGTAGGCGTTGTAAAGAAAAATGGGCTACTGCTCAGTTCTTTGAAAAATCCGGTATTTCGTGCATTCTGAAGGTGCGGACTGTTCAAAAAATGAAAATTCAAAATTTTGTCAAGAAATGCTATAAAAAGGTATAGTTTGCACTTTCTATAGCGAACATATGAAAAAGAGGTAGGCGTTGTAAAGAAAAATGGGCTAGTACTCAGTTTTTTGAAAAATCCGGTATTTCGTGCATTCTGAAGGTGCGGACTGTTCAAAAAATCAAAATTCAAAATTTTGTCATGAAATGCTATAAAAAGGTATAGTTTGCACTTTCCATAGCGAACATATGAAAAAGAGGTAGGCGTTGTAATGAAAAATGGGCTAGTACTCAGTTTTTTGAAAAATCTGGTATTTCGTGCATTCTGAAGGTGCGGAGTGTTCAAAAAATGAAAATTCAAAATTTTGTCAAGAAATGCTATAAAAAGGTATAGTTTTCACTTTCTAAAGCGAACATATGAAAAAGAGGTAGGCGTTGTAAAGAAAAATGGGCTAGTACTCAGTTTTTTGAAAAATCCGGTATTTCGTGCATTCTGAAGGTGCGGACTGTTCAAAAAATCAAAATTCAAAATTTTGTCATGAAATGCTATAAAAAGGTATAGTTTGCACTTTCTATAGCGAACATATGAAAAAGAGGTAGGCGTTGTAAAGAAAAATGGGCTAGTACTCAGTTTTTTGAAAAATCCGGTATTTCGTGCATTCTGAAGGTGCGGACTGTTCAAAAAATCAAAATTCAAAATTTTGTCATGAAATGCTATAAAAAGGTATAGTTTGCACTTTCTATAGCGAACATATGAAAAAGAGGTAGGCGTTGTAATGAAAAATGGGCTAGTACTCAGTTTTTTGAAAAATCTGGTATTTCGTGCATTCTGAAGGTGCGGAGTGTTCAAAAAATGAAAATTCAAAATTTTGTCAAGAAATGCTATAAAAAGGTATAGTTTGCACTTTCTATAGCGAACATATGAAAAAGAGGTAGGCGTTGTAAAGAAAAATGGGCTAGTACTCAGTTTTTTGAAAAATCCGGTATTTCGTGCATTCTGAAGGTGCGGAGTGTTCAAAAAATGAAAATTCAAAATTTTGTCAAGAAATGCTATAAAAAGGTATAGTTTGCACTTTCTATAGCGAACATATGAAAAAGAGGTAGGCGTTGTAAAGAAAAATGGGCTAGTACTCAGTTTTTTGAAAAATCCGGTATTTCGTGCATTCTGAAGGTGCGGACTGTTCAAAAAATCAAAATTCAAAATTTTGTCATGAAATGCTATAAAAAGGTATAGTTTGCACTTTCTATAGCGAACATATGAAAAAGAGGTAGGCGTTGTAAAGAAAAATGGGCTACTACTCAGTTTTTTGAAAAATTTGGTATTTCGTGCATTCTGAAGGTGCGGACTGTTCAAAAAATGAAAATTCAAAATTTTGTCAACAAATGTTATAAAAAGGTATAGTTTGCACTTTCTATAGCGAACATATGAAAAAGAGGTAGGCGTTGTAAAGAAAAATGGGCTAGTACTCAGTTTTTTGAAAAATCCGGTATTTCGTGCATTCTGAAGGTGCGGACTGTTCAAAAAATCAAAATTCAAAATTTTGTCATGAAATGCTATAAAAAGGTATAGTTTGCACTTTCTATAGCGAACATATGAAAAAGAGGTAGGCGTTGTGATGAAAAATGGGCTAGTACTCAGTTTTTTGAAAAATCCGGTATTTCGTGCATTCTGAAGGTGCGGACTGTTCAAAAAATGAAAATTCAAAATTTTGTCAAGAAATGCTATAAAAAGGTATAGTTTGCACTTTCTCTAGCGAACATATGAAAAAGAGGTAGGCGTTGTAAAGAAAAATGGGCTAGTACTCAGTTTTTTGAAAAATCCGGTATTTCGTGCATTCTGAAGGTGCGGACTGTTCAAAAAATCAAAATTCAAAATTTTGTCAAGAAATGCTATAAAAAGGTATAGTTTGCACTTTCTATAGCGAACATATGAAAAAGAGGTAGGCGTTGTAAAGAAAAATGGGCTACTACTCAGTTTTTTGAAAAATCCGGTATTTCGTGCATTCTGAAGGTGCGGACTGTTCAAAAAATGAAAATTCAAAATTTTGTCAAGAAATGCTATAAAAAGGTATAGTTTGCACTTTCTATAGGGAACATATGAAAAAGAGGTAGGCGTTGTAAAGAAAAATGGGCTAGTACTCAGTTTTTTGAAAAACCGGTATTTCGTGCATTCTGAAGGTGCGGACTGTTCAAAAAATCAAAATTCAAAATTTTGTCAAGAAATGCTATAAAAAAGTATAGTTTGCACTTTCTATAGGGAACATATGAAAAAGAGGTAGGCGTTGTAAAGAAAAATGGGCTAGTACTCAGTTTTTTGAAAAATCCGGTATTTCGTGCATTCTGAAGGTGCGGACTGTTCAAAAAATGAAAATACAAAATTTTGTCAAGAAATGCTATAAAAAGGTATAGTTTGCACTTTCTATAGCGAAAATATGAAAGAGGTAGGCGTTGTAAAGAAAAATGGGCTACTGCTCAGTTCTTTGAAAAATCCGGTATTTCGTGCATTCTGAAGGTGCGGACTGTTCAAAAAATGAAAATACAAAATTTTGTCAAGAAATGCTATAAAAAGGTATAGTTTGCACTTTCTATAGCGAAAATATGAAAGAGGTAGGCGTTGTAAAGAAAAATGGGCTACTGCTCAGTTCTTTGAAAAATCCGGTATTTCGTGCATTCTGAAGGTGCGGACT
This sequence comes from Petunia secreta, assembly GCA_029990175.1. Lineage (NCBI taxonomy): Eukaryota > Viridiplantae > Streptophyta > Magnoliopsida > Solanales > Solanaceae > Petunia > Petunia secreta. Next base: position 92,533 of record JARKIP010000191.1, on the reverse strand, counting down.
GTTCAAAAAATGAAAATTCAAAATTTTGTCAAGAAATGCTATAAAAAGGTATAGTTTGCACTTTCTATAGCGAACATATGAAAAAGAGGTAGGCGTTGTAAAGAAAAATTGGCTAGTACTCAGTTTTTTGAAAAATCCGGTATTTCGTGCATTCTGAAGGTGCGGACTGTTCAAAAAATCAAAATTCAAAATTTTGTCAACAAATGTTATAAAAAGGTATAGTTTGCACTTTCTATAGCAAACATATGAAAAAGAGGTAGGCGTTGTAAAGGAAAATGGCTAGTACTCAGTTTTTTGAAAAATCCGGTATTTCGTGCATTCTGAAGGTGCGGACTGTTCAAAAAATCAAAATTCAAAATTTTGTCAAGAAATGCTATAAAAAGGTATAGTTTGCACTTTCTATAGGGAACATATGAAAAAGAGGTAGGCGTTGTAAAGAAAAATGGGCTAGTACTCAGTTTTTTGAAAAATCCGGTATTTCGTGCATTCTGAAGGTGCGGACTGTTCAAAAAATGAAAATACAAAATTTTGTCAAGAAATGCTATAAAAAGGTATAGTTTGCACTTTCTATAGCGAACATATGAAAGAGGTAGGCGTTGTAAAGAAAAATGGGCTACTGCTCAGTTCTTTGAAAAATCCGGTATTTCGTGCATTCTGAAGGTGCGGACTGTTCAAAAAATCAAAATTCAAAATTTTGTCAAGAAATGCTATAAAAAGGTATAGTTTGCACTTTCTATAGCGAAAATATGAAAGAGGTAGGCGTTGTAAAGAAAAATGGGCTACTGCTCAGTTCTTTGAAAAATCCGGTATTTCGTGCATTCTGAAGGTGCGGACTGTTCAAAAAATGAAAATTCAAAATTTTGTCAAGAAATGCTATAAAAAGGTATAGTTTGCACTTTCTATAGCGAACATATGAAAAAGAGGTAGACGTTGTAAAGAAAAATGGGCTAGTACTCAGTTTTTTGAAAAATCCGGTATTTCGTGCATTCTGAAGGTGCGGACTGTTCAAAAAATGAAAATTCAAAATTTTGTCAAGAAATGCTATAAAAAGGTATAGTTTGCACTTTCTATAGCGAAAATATGAAAGAGGTAGGCGTTGTAAAGAAAAATGGGCTAGTACTCAGTTTTTTGAAAAATCCGGTATTTCGTGCATTCTGAAGGTGCGGACTGTTCAAAAAATCAAAATTCAAAATTTTGTCAACAAATGCTATAAAAAGGTATAGTTTGCACTTTCTATAGCGAACATATGAAAAAGAGGTAGGCGTTGTGATGAAAAATGGGCTAGTACTCAGTTTTTTGAAAAATCCGGTATTTCGTGCATTCTGAAGGTGCGGACTGTTCAAAAAATGAAAATTCAAAATTTTGTCAAGAAATGCTATAAAAAGGTATAGTTTGCACTTTCTCTAGCGAACATATGAAAAAGAGGTAGGCGTTGTAAAGAAAAATGGGCTAGTACTCAGTTTTTTGAAAAATCCGGTATTTCGTGCATTCTGAAGGTGCGGACTGTTCAAAAAATCAAAATTCAAAATTTTGTCAAGAAATGCTATAAAAAGGTATAGTTTGCACTTTCTATAGCGAACATATGAAAAAGAGGTAGGCGTTGTAAAGAAAAATGGGCTACTACTCAGTTTTTTGAAAAATCCGGTATTTCGTGCATTCTGAAGGTGCGGACTGTTCAAAAAATGAAAATTCAAAATTTTGTCAAGAAATGCTATAAAAAGGTATAGTTTGCACTTTCTATAGGGAACATATGAAAAAGAGGTAGGCGTTGTAAAGAAAAATGGGCTAGTACTCAGTTTTTTGAAAAATCCGGTATTTCGTGCATTCTGAAGGTGCGGACTGTTCAAAAAATCAAAATTCAAAATTTTGTCAAGAAATGCTATAAAAAGGTATAGTTTGCACTTTCTATAGGGAACATATGAAAAAGAGGTAGGCGTTGTAAAGAAAAATGGGCTAGTACTCAGTTTTTGAAAAATCCGGTATTTCGTGCATTCTGAAGGTGCGGACTGTTCAAAAAATGAAAATACAAAATTTTGTCAAGAAATGCTATAAAAAGGTATAGTTTGCACTTTCTATAGCGAAAATATGAAAGAGGTAGGCGTTGTAAAGAAAAATGGGCTACTGCTCAGTTCTTTGAAAAATCCGGTATTTCGTGCATTCTGAAGGTGCGGACTGTTCAAAAAATGAAAATACAAAATTTTGTCAAGAAATGCTATAAAAAGGTATAGTTTGCACTTTCTATAGCGAAAATATGAAAGAGGTAGGCGTTGTAAAGAAAAATGGGCTACTGCTCAGTTCTTTGAAAAATCCGGTATTTCGTGCATTCTGAAGGTGCGGACTGTTCAAAAAATGAAAATTCAAAATTTTGTCAAGAAATGCTATAAAAAGGTATAGTTTGCACTTTCTATAGCGAACATATGAAAAAGAGGTAGGCGTTGTAAAGAAAAATGGGCTAGTACTCAGTTTTTTGAAAAATCCGGTATTTCGTGCATTCTGAAGGTGCGGACTGTTCAAAAAATCAAAATTCAAAATTTTGTCAACAAATGTTATAAAAAGGTATAGTTTGCACTTTTTATAGCGAACATATGAAAAAGAGGTAGGCGTTGTAAAGGAAAATGGCTAGTACTCAGTTTTTTGAAAAATCCGGTATTTCGTGCATTCTGAAGGTGCGGACTGTTCAAAAAATCAAAATTCAAAATTTTGTCAAGAAATGCTATAAAAAGGTATAGTTTGCACTTTCTATAGGGAACATATGAAAAAGAGGTAGGCGTTGTAAAGAAAAATGGGCTAGTACTCAGTTTTTTGAAAAATCCGGTATTTCGTGCATTCTGAAGGTGCGGACTGTTCAAAAAATGAAAATACAAAATTTTGTCAAGAAATGCTATAAAAAGGTATAGTTTGCACTTTCTATAGCGAACATATGAAAGAGGTAGGCGTTGTAAAGAAAAATGGGCTACTGCTCAGTTCTTTGAAAAATCCGGTATTTCGTGCATTCTGAAGGTGCGGACTGTTCAAAAAATCAAAATTCAAAATTTTGTCAAGAAATGCTATAAAAAGGTATAGTTTGCACTTTCTATAGCGAAAATATGAAAGAGGTAGGCGTTGTAAAGAAAAATGGGCTACTGCTCAGTTCTTTGAAAAATCCGGTATTTCGTGCATTCTGAAGGTGCGGACTGTTCAAAAAATGAAAATTCAAAATTTTGTCAAGAAATGCTATAAAAAGGTATAGTTTGCACTTTCTATAGCGAACATATGAAAAAGAGGTAGACGTTGTAAAGAAAAATGGGCTAGTACTCAGTTTTTTGAAAAATCCGGTATTTCGTGCATTCTGAAGGTGCGGACTGTTCAAAAAATGAAAATTCAAAATTTTGTCAAGAAATGCTATAAAAAGGTATAGTTTGCACTTTCTATAGCGAAAATATGAAAGAGGTAGGCGTTGTAAAGAAAAATGGGCTAGTACTCAGTTTTTTGAAAAATCCGGTATTTCGTGCATTCTGAAGGTGCGGACTGTTCAAAAAATCAAAATTCAAAATTTTGTCAACAAATGCTATAAAAAGGTATAGTTTGCACTTTCTATAGCGAACATATGAAAAAGAGGTAGGCGTTGTAAAGAAAAATGGCTAGTACTCAGTTTTTTGAAAAATCCGGTATTTCGTGCATTCTGAAGGTGCGGACTGTTCAAAAAATCAAAATTCAAAATTTTGTCAAGAAATGCTATAAAAAGGTATAGTTTGCACTTTCTATAGGGAACATATGAAAAAGAGGTAGGCGTTGTAAAGAAAAATGGGCTAGTACTCAGTTTTTTGAAAAATCCGGTATTTCGTGCATTCTGAAGGTGCGGACTGTTCAAAAAATGAAAATTCAAAATTTTGTCAAGAAATGCTATAAAAAGGTATAGTTTGCACTTTCTATAGCGAAAATATGAAAGAGGTAGGCGTTGTAAAGAAAAATGGGCTACTGCTCAGTTCTTTGAAAAATCCGGTATTTCGTGCATTCTGAAGGTGCGGACTGTTCAAAAAATCAAAATTCAAAATTTTGTCAAGAAATGCTATAAAAAGGTATAGTTTGCACTTTCTATAGCGAAAATATGAAAGAGGTAGGCGTTGTAAAGAAAAATGGGCTACTGCTCAGTTCTTTGAAAAATCCGGTATTTCGTGCATTCTGAAGGTGCGGACTGTTCAAAAAATGAAAATTCAAAATTTTGTCAAGAAATGCTATAAAAAGGTATAGTTTGCACTTTCTATAGCGAACATATGAAAAAGAGGTAGGCGTTGTAAAGAAAAATGGGCTAGTACTCAGTTTTTTGAAAAATCCGGTATTTCGTGCATTCTGAAGGTGCGAACTGTTCAAAAAATGAAAATTCAAAATTTTGTCAAGAAATGCTATAAAAAGGTATAGTTTGCACTTTCTCTAGCGAACATATGAAAAAGAGGTAGGCGTTGTAAAGAAAAATGGGCTAGTACTCAGTTTTTTGAAAAATCCGGTATTTCGTGCATTCTGAAGGTGCGGACTGTTCAAAAAATCAAAATTCAAAATTTTGTCAAGAAATGCTATAAAAAGGTATAGTTTGCACTTTCTATAGCGAACATATGAAAAAGAGGTAGGCGTTGTAAAGAAAAATGGGCTACTGCTCAGTTTTTTGAAAAATCCGGTATTTCGTGCATTCTGAAGGTGCGGACTGTTCAAAAAATGAAAATTCAAAATTTTGTCAAGAAATGCTATAAAAAGGTATAGTTTGCACTTTCTATAGGGAACATATGAAAAAGAGGTAGGCGTTGTAAAGAAAAATGGGCTAGTACTCAGTTTTTTGAAAAATCCGGTATTTCGTGCATTTTGAAGATGCGGACTGTTCAAAAAATGAAAATTCAAAATTTTGTCAAGAAATGCTATAAAAAGGTATAGTTTGCACTTTCTATAGGGAACATATGAAAAAGAGGTAGGCGTTGTAAAGAAAAATGGGCTAGTACTCAGTTTTTTGAAAAATTCGGTATTTCGTGCATTCTGAAGGTGCGGACTGTTCAAAAAATCAAAATTCAAAATTTTGTCAACAAATGTTATAAAAAGGTATAGTTTGCACTTTCTATAGCGAACATATGAAAAAGAGGTAGGCATTGTAAAGGAAAATGGCTAGTACTCAGTTTTTTGAAAAATCCGGTATTTCGTGCATTCTGAAGGTGCGGACTGTTCAAAAAATCAAAATTCAAAATTTTGTCAAGAAATGCTATAAAAAGGTATAGTTTGCACTTTCTATAGGGAACATATGAAAAAGAGGTAGGCGTTGTAAAGAAAAATTGGCTAGTACTCAGTTTTTTGAAAAATTCGGTATTTCGTGCATTCTGAAGGTGCGGACTGTTCAAAAAATGAAAATACAAAATTTTGTCAAGAAATGCTATAAAAAGGTATAGTTTGCACTTTCTATAGCGAAAATATGAAAGAGGTAGGCGTTGTAAAGAAAAATGGGCTACTGCTCAGTTCTTTGAAAAATCCGGTATTTCGTGCATTCTGAAGGTGCGGACTGTTCAAAAAATGAAAATTCAAAATTTTGTCAAGAAATGCTATAAAAAGGTATAGTTTGCACTTTCTATAGGGAACATATGAAAAAGAGGTAGGCGTTGTAAAGAAAAATGGGCTAGTACTAAGTTTTTTGAAAAATCCGGTATTTCGTGCATTCTGAAGGTGCGAACTGTTCAAAAAATGAAAATTCAAAATTTTGTCAAGAAATGCTATAAAAAGGTATAGTTTGCACTTTCTCTAGCGAACATATGAAAAAGAGGTAGGCGTTGTAAAGAAAAATGGGCTAGTACTTAGTTTTTTGAAAAATCCGGTATTTCGTGCATTCTGAAGGTGCGCACTGTTCAAAAAATCAAAATTCAAAATTTTGTCAAGAAATGCTATAAAAAGGTATAGTTTGCACTTTCTATAGCGAACATATGAAAAAGAGGTAGGCGTTGTAAAGAAAAATGGGCTACTACTCAGTTTTTTGAAAAATCCGGTATTTCGTACATTCTGAAGGTGCGGGCTGTTCAAAAAATGAAAATTCAAAATTTTGTCAAGAAATGCTATAAAAATGTATAGTTTGCACTTTCTATAGCGAACATATGAAAAAGAGGTAGGCGTTGTAAAGAAAAATGGGCTAGTACTCAGTTTTTTGAAAAATCCGGTATTTCGTGCATTCTAAGGTGCGGAGTGTTCAAAAAATGAAAATTCAAAATTTTGTCAAGAAATGCTATAAAAAGGTATAGTTTGCACTTTCTATAGCGAACATATGAAAAAGAGGTAGGCGTTGTAAAGAAAAATGGGCTACTGCTCAGTTCTTTGAAAAATCCGGTATTTCGTGCATTCTGAAGGTGCGGACTGTTCAAAAAATGAAAATTCAAAATTTTGTCAAGAAATGCTATAAAAATGTATAGTTTGCACTTTCTATAGCGAACATATGAAAAAGAGGTAGGCGTTGTAATGAAAAATGGGCTACTACTCAGTTTTTTGAAAAATCTGGTATTTCGTGCATTCTGAAGGTGCGGAGTGTTCAAAAAATGAAAATTCAAAATTTTGTCAAGAAATGCTATAAAAAGGTATAGTTTGCACTTTCTATAGCGAACATATGAAAAAGAGGTAGGCGTTGTAAAGAAAAATGGGCTAGTACTCAGTTTTTTGAAAAATCCGTTATTTCGTGCATTCTGAAGGTGCGGAGTGTTCAAAAAATGAAAATTCAAAATTTTGTCAAGAAATGCTATAAAAAGGTATAGTTTGCACTTTCTATAGCGAACATATGAAAAAGAGGTAGGCGTTGTAAAGAAAAATGGGCTAGTACTCAGTTTTTTGAAAAATCCGGTATTTCGTGCATTCTGAAGGTGCGGACTGTTCAAAAAATCAAAATTCAAAATTTTGTCATGAAATGCTATAAAAAGGTATAGTTTGCACTTTCTATAGCGAACATATTAAAAAGAGGTAGGCGTTGTAAAGAAAAATGGGCTAGTACTCAGTTTTTTGAAAAATCCGGTATTTCGTGCATTCTGAAGGTGCGGACTGTTCAAAAAATGAAAATTCAAAATTTTGTCAAGAAATGCTATAAAAAGGTATAGTTTGCACTTTCTATAGCGAACATATTAAAAAGAGGTAGGCGTTGTAATGAAAAATGGGCTAGTACTCAGTTTTTTGAAAAATCCGGTATTTCGTGCATTCTGAAGGTGCGGACTGTTCAAAAAATCAAAATTCAAAATTTTGTCAAGAAATGCTATAAAAAGGTATAATTTGCACTTTCTATAGCGAACATATGAAAAAGAGGTAGGCGTTGTAAAAAAAATGGGCTACTGCTCAGTTCTTTGAAAAATCCGGTATTTCGTGCATTCTGAAGGTGCGGACTGTTCAAAAAATGAAAATTCAAAATTTTGTTAAGAAATGCTATAAAAAGGTATAGTTTGCACTTTCTATAGCGAACATATGAAAAAGAGGTAGGCGTTGTAATGAAAAATGGGCTACTGTTCAGTTTTTTGAAAAATCCGGTATTTCGTGCATTCTGAAGGTGCGGACTGTTCAAAAAATGAAAATTCAAAATTTTGTCAAGAAATGCTATAAAAAGGTATAGTTTGCACTTTCTATAGGGAACATATGAAAAAGAGGTAGGCGTTGTAAAGAAAAATGGGCTAGTACTCAGTTTTTTGAAAAATCCGGTATTTCGTGCATTCTGAAGATGCGGACTGTTCAAAAAATGAAAATTCAAAATTTTGTCAAGAAATGCTATAAAAAGGTATAGTTTGCACTTTCTATAGAGAACATATGAAAAAGAGGTAGGCGTTGTAAAGAAAAATGGGCTAGTACTCAGTTTTTTGAAAAATTCGGTATTTCGTGCATTCTGAAGGTGCGGACTGTTCAAAAAATCAAAATTCAAAATTTTGTCAACAAATGTTATAAAAAGGTATAGTTTGCACTTTCTATAGCGAACATATGAAAAAGAGGTAGGCATTGTAAAGGAAAATGGCTAGTACTCAGTTTTTTGAAAAATCCGGTATTTCGTGCATTCTGAAGGTGCGGACTGTTCAAAAAATCAAAATTCAAAATTTTGTCAAGAAATGCTATAAAAAGGTATAGTTTGCACTTTCTATAGGGAACATATGAAAAAGAGGTAGGCGTTGTAAAGAAAAATGGGCTAGTACTCAGTTTTTTGAAAAATCCGGTATTTCGTGCATTCTGAAGGTGCGGACTGTTCAAAAAATGAAAATACAAAATTTTGTCAAGAAATGCTATAAAAAGGTATAGTTTGCACTTTCTATAGCGAAAATATGAAAGAGGTAGGCGTTGTAAAGAAAAATGGGCTACTGCTCAGTTCTTTGAAAAATCCGGTATTTCGTGCATTCTGAAGGTGCGGACTGTTCAAAAAATGAAAATTCAAAATTTTGTCAAGAAATGCTATAAAAAGGTATAGTTTGCACTTTCTATAGCGAACATATGAAAAAGAGGTAGGCGTTGTAAAGAAAAATGGGCTAGTACTCAGTTTTTTGAAAAATCCGGTATTTCGTGCATTCTGAAGGTGCGGACTGTTCAAAAAATGAAAATACAAAATTTTGTCAAGAAATGCTATAAAAAGGTATAGTTTGCACTTTCTATAGCGAAAATATGAAAGAGGTAGGCGTTGAAAGAAAAATGGGCTACTGCTCAGTTCTTTGAAAAATCCGGTATTTCGTGCATTCTGAAGGTGCGGACTGTTCAAAAAATGAAAATTCAAAATTTTGTCAAGAAATGCTATAAAAAGGTATAGTTTGCACTTTCTATAGGGAACATATGAAAAAGAGATAGGCGTTGTAAAGAAAAATGGGCTAGTACTCAGTTTTTTGAAAAATCCGGTATTTCGTGCATTCTGAAGGTGCGGACTGTTCAAAAAATGAAAATACAAAATTTTGTCAAGAAATGCTATAAAAAGGTATAGTTTGCACTTTCTATAGCGAAAATATGAAAGAGGTAGGCGTTGTAAAGAAAAATGGGCTACTGCTCAGTTCTTTGAAAAATCCGGTATTTCGTGCATTCTGAAGGTGCGGACTGTTCAAAAAATAAAAATTCAAAATTTTGTCAAGAAATGCTATAAAAAGGTATAGTTTGCACTTTCTATAGGGAACATATGAAAAAGAGGTAGGCGTTGTAAAGAAAAATGGGCTAGTACTCAGTTTTTTGAAAAATTCGGTATTTCGTGCATTCTGAAGGTGCGGACTGTTCAAAAAATGAAAATACAAAATTTTGTCAAGAAATGCTATAAAAAGGTATAGTTTGCACTTTCTATAGCGAAAATATGAAAGAGGTAGGCGTTGTAAAGAAAAATGGGCTACTGCTCAGTTCTTTGAAAAATCCGGTATTTCGTGCATTCTGAAGGTGCGGACTGTTCAAAAAATGAAAATTCAAAATTTTGTCAAGAAATGCTATAAAAAGGTATAGTTTGCACTTTCTATAGCGAACATATGAAAAAGAGGTAGGCGTTGTAAAGAAAAATGGGCTAGTACTCAGTTTTTTGAAAAATCCGGTATTTCGTGCATTCTGAAGGTGCGGACTGTTCAAAAAATCAAAATTCAAAATTTTGTCAAGAAATGCTATAAAAAGGTATAGTTTGCACTTTCTATAGCGAACATATGAAAAAGAGGTAGGCGTTGTAAAGAAAAATGGGCTACTACTCAGTTTTTTGAAAAATCCGGTATTTCGTGCATTCTGAAGGTGCGGACTGTTCAAAAAATGAAAATTCAAAATTTTGTAGAGAAATGCTATAAAAAGGTATAGTTTGCACTTTCTATAGGGAACATATGAAAAAGAGGTAGGCGTTGTAAAGAAAAATGGGCTAGTACTCAGTTTTTTGAAAAATCCGGTATTTCGTGCATTCTGAAGATGCGGACTGTTCAAAAAATGAAAATTCAAAATTTTGTCAAGAAATGCTATAAAAAGGTATAGTTTGCACTTTCTATAGGGAACATATGAAAAAGAGGTAGGCGTTGTAAAGAAAAATGGGCTAGTACTCAGTTTTTTGAAAAATTCGGTATTTCGTGCATTCTGAAGGTGCGGACTGTTCAAAAAATCAAAATTCAAAATTTTGTCAACAAATGTTATAAAAAGGTATAGTTTGCACTTTCTATAGCGAACATATGAAAAAGAGGTAGGCATTGTAAAGGAAAATGGCTAGTACTCAGTTTTTTGAAAAATCCGGTATTTCGTGCATTCTGAAGGTGCGGACTGTTCAAAAAATCAAAATTCAAAATTTTGTCAAGAAATGCTATAAAAAGGTATAGTTTGCACTTTCTATAGGGAACATATGAAAAAGAGGTAGGCGTTGTAAAGAAAAATGGGCTAGTACTCAGTTTTTTGAAAAATTCGGTATTTCGTGCATTCTGAAGGTGCGAACTGTTCAAAAAATGAAAATTCAAAATTTTGTCAAGAAATGCTATAAAAAGGTATAGTTTGCACTTTCTCTAGCGAACATATGAAAAAGAGGTAGGCGTTGTAAAGAAAAATGGGCTAGTACTCAGTTTTTTGAAAAATCCGGTATTTCGTGCATTCTGAAGGTGCGCACTATTCAAAAAATCAAAATTCAAAATTTTGTCAAGAAATGCTATAAAAAGGTATAGTTTGCACTTTCTATAGCGAACATATGAAAAAGAGGTAGGCGTTGTAAAGAAAAATGGGCTACTACTCAGTTTTTTGAAAAATCCGGTATTTCGTGCATTCTGAAGGTGCGGGCTGTTCAAAAAATGAAAATTCAAAATTTTGTCAAGAAATGCTATAAAAATGTATAGTTTGCACTTTCTATAGCGAACATATGAAAAAGAGGTAGGCGTTGTAAAGAAAAATGGGCTAGTACTCAGTTTTTTGAAAAATTCGGTATTTCGTGCATTCTGAAGGTGCGGACTGTTCAAAAAATCAAAATTCAAAATTTTGTCAACAAATGTTATAAAAAGGTATAGTTTGCACTTTCTATAGCGAACATATGAAAAAGAGGTAGGCATTGTAAAGGAAAATGGCTAGTACTCAGTTTTTTGAAAAATCCGGTATTTCGTGCATTGTAAAGGTGCGGACTGTTCAAAAAATGAAAATTCAAAATTTTGTCAACAAATGCTATAAAAAGGTATAGTTTGCACTTTCTATAGCGAACATATGAAAAAGAGGTAGGCGTTGTAAAGAAAAATGGGCTAGTACTCAGTTTTTTGAAAAATTCGGTATTTCGTGCATTCTGAAGGTGCGAACTGTTCAAAAAATGAAAATTCAAAATTTTGTCAAGAAATGCTATAAAAAGGTATAGTTTGCACTTTCTCTAGCGAACATATGAAAAAGAGGTAGGCGTTGTAAAGAAAAATGGGCTAGTACTCAGTTTTTTGAAAAATCCGGTATTTCGTGCATTCTGAAGGTGCGCACTATTCAAAAAATCAAAATTCAAAATTTTGTCAAGAAATGCTATAAAAAGGTATAGTTTGCACTTTCTATAGCGAACATATGAAAAAGAGGTAGGCGTTGTAAAGAAAAATGGGCTACTACTCAGTTTTTTGAAAAATCCGGTATTTCGTGCATTCTGAAGGTGCGGGCTGTTCAAAAAATGAAAATTCAAAATTTTGTCAAGAAATGCTATAAAAATGTATAGTTTGCACTTTCTATAGCGAACATATGAAAAAGAGGTAGGCGTTGTAAAGAAAAATGGGCTAGTACTCAGTTTTTTGAAAAATCCGGTATTTCGTACATTCTAAGGTGCGGAGTGTTCAAAAAATGAAAATTCAAAATTTTGTCAAGAAATGCTATAAAAAGGAATAGTTTGCACTTTCTATAGCGAACATATGAAAAAGAGGTAGGCGTTGTAAAGAAAAATGGGCTACTGCTCAGTTCTTTGAAAAATCCGGTATTTCGTGCATTCTGAAGGTGCGGACTGTTCAAAAAATGAAAATTCAAAATTTTGTCAAGAAATGCTATAAAAAGGTATAGTTTGCACTTTCTATAGCGAACATATGAAAAAGAGGTAGGCGTTGTAAAGAAAAATGGGCTAGTACTCAGTTTTTTGAAAAATCCGGTATTTCGTGCATTCTGAAGGTGCGGAGTGTTCAAAAAATGAAAATTCAAAATTTTGTCAAGAAATGCTATAAAAAGGTATAGTTTGCACTTTCTATAGCGAACATATGAAAAAGAGGTAGGCATTGTAAAGGAAAATGGCTAGTACTCAGTTTTTTGAAAAATCCGGTATTTCGTGCATTCTGAAGGTGCGGACTGTTCAAAAAATGAAAATTCAAAATTTTGTAGAGAAATGCTATAAAAAGGTATAGTTTGCACTTTCTATAGGGAACATATGAAAAAGAGGTAGGCGTTGTAAAGAAAAATGGGCTAGTACTCAGTTTTTTGAAAAATCCGGTATTTCGTGCATTCTGAAGATGCGGACTGTTCAAAAAATGAAAATTCAAAATTTTGTCAAGAAATGCTATAAAAAGGTATAGTTTGCACTTTCTATAGGGAACATATGAAAAAGAGGTAGGCGTTGTAAAGAAAAATGGGCTAGTACTCAGTTTTTTGAAAAATCCGGTATTTCGTGCATTCTGAAGATGCGGACTGTTCAAAAAATGAAAATTCAAAATTTTGTCAAGAAATGCTATAAAAAGGTATAGTTTGCACTTTCTATAGGGAACATATGAAAAAGAGGTAGGCGTTGTAAATAAAAATGGGCTAGTACTCAGTTTTTTGAAAAATTCGGTATTTCGTGCATTCTGAAGGTGCGGACTGTTCAAAAAATCAAAATTCAAAATTTTGTCAACAAATGTTATAAAAAGGTATAGTTTGCACTTTCTATAGCGAACATATGAAAAAGAGGTAGGCATTGTAAAGGAAAATGGCTAGTACTCAGTTTTTTGAAAAATCCGGTATTTCGTTCATTCTGAAGGTGCGGACTGTTCAAAAAATGAAAATTCAAAATTTTGTCAAGAAATGCTATAAAAAGGTATAGTTTGCACTTTCTATAGCGAACATATGAAAAAGAGGTAGGCGTTGTAAAGAAAAATGGGCTAGTACTCAGTTTTTTGAAAAATTCGGTATTTCGTGCATTCTGAAGGTGCGAACTGTTCAAAAAATGAAAATTCAAAATTTTGTCAAGAAATGCTATAAAAAGGTATAGTTTGCACTTTCTCTAGCGAACATATGAAAAAGAGGTAGGCGTTGTAAAGAAAAATGGGCTAGTACTCAGTTTTTTGAAAAATCCGGTATTTCGTGCATTCTGAAGGTGCGCACTATTCAAAAAATCAAAATTCAAAATTTTGTCAAGAAATGCTATAAAAAGGTATAGTTTGCACTTTCTATAGCGAACATATGAAAAAGAGGTAGGCGTTGTAAAGAAAAATGGGCTACTACTCAGTTTTTTGAAAAATCCGGTATTTCGTGCATTCTGAAGGTGCGGAGTGTTCAAAAAATGAAAATTCAAAATTTTGTCAAGAAATGCTATAAAAATGTATAGTTTGCACTTTCTATAGCGAACATATGAAAAAGAGGTAGGCGTTGTAAAGAAAAATGGGCTACTGCTCAGTTCTTTGAAAAATCCGGTATTTCGTGCATTCTGAAGGTGCGGAGTGTTCAAAAAATGAAAATTCAAAATTTTGTCAAGAAATGCTATAAAAAGGTATAGTTTGCACTTTCTATAGCGAACATATGAAAAAGAGGTAGGCGTTGTAAAGAAAAATGGGCTACTGCTCAGTTCTTTGAAAAATCCGGTATTTCGTGCATTCTGAAGGTGCGGACTGTTCAAAAAATGAAAATTCAAAATTTTGTCAAGAAATGCTATAAAAAGGTATAGTTTGCACTTTCTATAGCGAACATATGAAAAAGAGGTAGGCGTTGTAATGAAAAATGGGCTACTACTCAGTTTTTTGAAAAATCTGGTATTTCGTGCATTCTGAAGGTGCGGAGTGTTCAAAAAATGAAAATTCAAAATTTTGTCTAGAAATGCTATAAAAAGGTATAGTTTGCACTTTCTATAGCGAACATATGAAAAAGAGGTAGGCGTTGTAAAGAAAAATGGGCTAGTACTCAGTTTTTTGAAAAATCCGGTATTTCGTGCATTCTGAAGGTGCGGAGTGTTCAAAAAATGAAAATTCAAAATTTTGTCAAGAAATGCTATAAAAAGGTATAGTTTGCACTTTCTATAGCGAACATATGAAAAAGAGGTAGGCGTTGTAAAGAAAAATGGGCTACTGCTCAGTTCTTTGAAAAATCCGGTATTTAGTGCATTCTGAAGGTGCGGACTGTTCAAAAAATGAAAATTCAAAATTTTGTCAAGAAATGCTATAAAAAGGTATAGTTTGCACTTTCTATAGCGAACATATTAAAAAGAGGTAGGCGTTGTAATGAAAAATGGGCTAGTACTCAGTTTTTTGAAAAATCCGGTATTTCGTGCATTCTGAAGGTGCGGACTGTTCAAAAAATCAAAATTCAAAATTTTGTCAAGAAATGCTATAAAAAGGTATAGTTTGCACTTTCTATAGCGAACATATGAAAAAGAGGTAGGCGTTGTAAAGAAAAATGGGCTACTGCTCAGTTCTTTGAAAAATCCGGTATTTCGTGCATTCTGAAGGTGCGGACTGTTCAAAAAATGAAAATTCAAAATTTTGTCAAGAAATGCTATAAAAAGGTATAGTTTGCACTTTCTATAGCGAACATATGAAAAAGAGGTAGGCGTTGTAAAGAAAAATGGGCTACTGCTCAGTTCTTTGAAAAATCCGGTATTTCTTGCATTCTGAAGCTGCGGACTGTTCAAAAAATGAAAATTCAAAATTTTGTCAAGAAATGCTATAAAAAGGTATAGTTTGCACTTTCTATAGCGAACATATGAAAAAGAGGTAGGCGTTGTAAAGAAAAATGGGCTAGTACTCAGTTTTTTGAAAAATCCGGTATTTCGTGCATTCTGAAGGTGCGGAGTGTTCAAAAAATGAAAATTCAAAATTTTGTCAAGAAATGCTATAAAAAGGTATAGTTTGCACTTTCTATAGCGAACATATGAAAAAGAGGTAGGCGTTGTTAAGAAAAATGGGCTAGTACTCAGTTTATTGAAAAATCCGGTATTTCGTACATTCTGAATGTGCGGACTGTTTTAAAAATCAAAATTCAAAATTTTGTCATGAAATGCTATAAAAAGGTATAGTTTGCACTTTCTATAGCGAACATATGAAAAAGAGGTAGGCGTTGTAAAGAAAAATGGGCTACTGCTCAGTTCTTTGAAAAATCCGGTATTTCGTGCATTCTGAAGGTGCGGACTGTTAATAAATGAAAATTCAAAATTTTGTCAAGAAATGCTATAAAAAGGTATAGTTTGCACTTTCTATAGCGAACATATTAAAAAGAGGTAGGCGTTGTAATGAAAAATGGGCTAGTACTCAGTTTTTTGAAAAATCCGGTATTTCGTGCATTCTGAAGGTGCGGACTGTTCAAAAAATCAAAATTCAAAATTTTGTCAAGAAATGCTATAAAAAGGTATAGTTTGCACTTTCTATAGCGAACATATGAAAAAGAGGTAGGCGTTGTAAAGAAAAATGGGCTACTGCTCAGTTCTTTGAAAAATCCGGTATTTCGTGCATTCTGAAGGTGCGGACTGTTCAAAAAATGAAAATTCAAAATTTTGTCAAGAAATGCTATAAAAAGGTATAGTTTGCACTTTCTATAGCGAACATATGAAAAAGAGGTAGGCGTTGTAAAGAAAAATGGGCTACTGCTCAGTTCTTTGAAAAATCCGGTATTTCGTGCATTCTGAAGGTGCGGACTGTTCAAAAAATCAAAATTCAAAATTTTGTCAACAAATGCTATAAAAAGGTATAGTTTGCACTTTCTATAGCGAACATATGAAAAAGAGGTAGGCGTTGTAAAGAAAAATGGGCTAGTACTCAGTTTTTTGAAAAATCCGGTATTTCGTGCATTCTGAAGGTGCGGACTGTTCAAAAAATCAAAATTCAAAATTTTGTCAAGAAATGCTATAAAAAGGTATAGTTTGCACTTTCTATTGGGAACATATGAAAAAGAGGTAGGCGTTGTAAAGAAAAATGGGCTAGTACTCAGTTTTTTGAAAAATCCGGTATTTCGTGCATTCTGAAGGTGCGGACTGTTCAAAAAATCAAAATTCAAAATTTTGTCATGAAATGCTATAAAAAGGTATAGTTTGCACTTTCTATAGCGAACATATGAAAAAGAGGTAGGCGTTGTAAAGAAAAATGGGCTACTACTCAGTTTTTTGAAAAATCTGGTATTTCGTGCATTCTGAAGGTGCGGACTGTTCAAAAAATGAAAATTCAAAATTTTGTCAACAAATGCTATAAAAAGGTATAGTTTGCACTTTCTATAGCGAACATATGAAAAAGAGGTAGGCGTTGTAAAGAAAAATGGGCTAGTACTCAGTTTATTGAAAAATCCGGTATTTCGTACATTCTGAAGGTGCGGACTGTTCAAAAAATCAAAATTCAAAATTTTGTCATGAAATGCTATAAAAAGGTATAGTTTGCACTTTCTATAGCGAACATATGAAAAAGAGGTAGGCGTTGTAAAGAAAAATGGGCTACTGCTCAGTTCTTTGAAAAATCCGGTATTTCGTGCATTCTGAAGGTGCGGACTGTTCAAAAAATGAAAATTCAAAATTTTGTCAAGAAATGCTATAAAAAGGTATAGTTTGCACTTTCTATAGCGAACATATGAAAAATAGGTAGGCGTTGTAAAGGAAAATGGGCTACTACTCAGTTTTTTGAAAAATCCGGTATTTCGTGCATTCTGAAGGTGCGGACTGTTCAAAAAATGAAAATTCAAAATTTTGTCATGAAATTCTATAAAAAGGTATAGTTTGCACTTTCTATAGCGAACATATAAAAAAGAGGTAGGCGTTGTAAAGAAAAATGGGCTACTACTCAGTTTTTTGAAAAATCCGATATTTCGTGCATTCTGAAGGTGCGGACTGTTCAAAAAATGAAAATTCAAAATTTTGTCAAGAAATGCTATAAAAAGGTATAGTTTGCACTTTCTATAGCGAACATATGAAAAAGAGGTAGGCGTTGTAAAGAAAAATGGGCTAGTACTCAGTTTTTTGAAAAATCCGGTATTTCGTGCATTCTGAAGGTGCGGACTGTTAAAAAATCAAAATTCAAAATTTTGTCATGAAATGCTATAAAAAGGTATAGTTTGCACTTTCTATAGCGAACATATGAAAAATAGGTAGGCGTTGTAAAGGAAAATGGGCTACTACTCAGTTTTTTGAAAAATCCGGTATTTCGTGCATTCAGAAGGTGCGGACTGTTCAAAAAATGAAAATTAAAAATTTTGTCATGAAATTCTATAAAAAGGTATAGTTTGCACTTTCTATAGCGAACATATAAAAAAGAGGTAGGCGTTGTAAAGAAAAATGGGCTACTACTCAGTTTTTTGAAAAATCCGATATTTCGTGCATTCTGAAGGTGCGGACTGTTCAAAAAATGAAAATTCAAAATTTTGTCATGAAATGCTATAAAAAGGTATAGTTTGCACTTTCTATAGCGAACATATGAAAAAGAGGTAGGCGTTGTAAAGAAAAATGGGCTAGTACTCAGTTTTTTGAAAAATCCGGTATTTCGTGCATTCTGAAGGTGCGGACTGTTCAAAAAATGAAAATTCAAAATTTTGTCATGAAATGCTATAAAAAGGTATAGTTTGCACTTTCTATAGCGAACATATGAAAAAGAGGTAGGCGTTGTAAAGAAAAATGGGCTAGTACTCAGTTTTTTGAAAAATCCGGTATTTCGTGCATTCTGAAGGTGCGGACTGTTCAAAAAATAAAAATTAAAATTTTGTCAACAAATGCTATAAAAAGGTATAGTTTGCACTTTCTATAGCGAACATATGAAAAAGAGGTAGGCGTTGTAAAGAAAAATGGACAAGTACTCAGTTTTTTGAAAAATCCGGTATTTCGTGCATTCTAAAGGTGCGGACTGTTCAAATAATGAAAATTCAAAATTTTGTCATGAAATGCTATAAAAAGGTATAGTTTGCACTTTCTATAGAGAACATATGAAAAAGAGGTAGGCGTTGTAAAGAAAAATGGGCTACTACTCAGTTTTTTGAAAAATCCGGTATTTCGTGCATTCTGAAGGTGCGGACTGTTCAAAAAATCAAAATTCAAAATTTTGTCATGAAATGCTATAAAAAGGTATAGTTTGCACTTTCTATAGAGAACATATGAAAAAGAGGTAGGCGTTGTAAAGAAAAATGGGCTACTACTCAGTTTTTTGAAAAATCCGGTATTTCGTGCATTCTGAAGGTGCGGACTGTTCAAAAAATCAAAATTCAAAATTTTGTCAACAAATACTATAAAAAGGTATAGTTTGCACTTTCTATAGCGAACATATGAAAAAGAGGTAGGCGTTGTAAAGAAAAATGGGCTAGTACTCAGTTTTTTGAAAAATCCGGTATTTCGTGCATTCTAAAGGTGCGGACTGTTAAAAAAATCAAAATTCAAAATTTTGTCATAAAATGCTATAAAAAGGTATAGTTTGCACTTTCTATAGCGAACATAAGAAAAAGAGGTAGGCGTTGTAAAGAAAAATGGGCTACTACTAAGTTTTTTGAAAAATCCGGTATTTCGTGCATTCTGAAGGTGCGGACTTTTCAAAAAATGAAAATTCAAAATTTTGTCAAGAAATACTATAAAAAGGTATAGTTTGCACTTTCTATAGCGAAAATATGAAAAAGAGGTAGGCGTTGTAAAGAAAAATGGGCTACTGCTCAGTTCTTTGAAAAATCCGGTATTTCGTGCATTCTGAAGGTGCGGACTGTTCAAAAAATGAAAATTCAAAATTTTGTCAAGAAATGCTATAAAAAGGTATAGTTTGCACTTTCTATAGCGAACATATGAAAAAGAGGTAGGCGTTGTAAAGAAAAATGGGCTAGTACTCAGTTTTTTGAAAAATCCGGTATTTCGTGCATTCTGAAGGTGCGGACTGTTCAAAAATCAAAATTCAAAATTTTGTCATGAAATGCTATAAAAAGGTATAGTTTGCACTTTCTATAGCGAAATATGAAAAATAGGTAGGCGTTGTAAAGGAAAATGGGCTACTACTCAGTTTTTTGAAAAATCCGGTATTTCGTGCATTCTGAAGGTGCGGACTGTTCAAAAAATGAAAATTCAAAATTTTGTCATGAAATTCTATAAAAAGGTATAGTTTGCACTTTCTATAGCGAACATATAAAAAAGAGGTAGGCGTTGTAAAGAAAAATGGGCTACTACTCAGTTTTTTGAAAAATCCGGTATTTCGTGCATTCTGAAGGTGCGGACTGTTCAAAAAATGAAAATTTAAAATTTTGTCAACAAATGCTATAAAAAGGTATAGTTTGCACTTTCTATAGCGAACATATGAAAAAGAGGTAGGCGTTGTAAAGAAAAATGGGCTAGTACTCAGTTTTTTGAAAAATCCAGTATTTCGTGCATTCTGAAGGTGCGGACTGTTCAAAAAATCAAAATTCAAAATTTTGTCATGAAATGCTATAAAAATGTATAGTTTTCACTTTCTATAGCGAACATATGAAAAAGAGGTAGACGTTGTAAAGAAAAATGGGCTACTACTCAGTTTTTTGAAAAATCCGGTATTTCGTGCATTCTGAAGGTGCGGACTGTTCAAAAAATGAAAATTCAAAATTTTGTCAACAAATGCTATAAAAAGGTATAGTTTGCACTTTCTATAGCGAACATATGAAAAAGAGGTAGGCGTTGTAAAGAAAAATGGGCTAGTACTCAGTTTATTGAAAAATCCGGTTTTTCGTACATTCTGAAGGTGCGGACTGTTCAAAAAATCAAAATTCAAAATTTTGTCATGAAATGCTATAAAAAGGTATAGTTTGCACTTTCTATAGCGAACATATGAAAAAGAGGTAGGCGTTGTAAAGAAAAATGGGCTACTGCTCAGTTCTTTGAAAAATCCGGTATTTCGTGCATTCTGAAGGTGCGGACTGTTCAAAAAATGAAAATTCAAAATTTTGTCAAGAAATGCTATAAAAAGGTATAGTTTGCACTTTCTATAGCGAACATATGAAAAATAGGTAGGCGTTGTAAAGGAAAATGGGCTACTACTCAGTTTTTTGAAAAATCCGGTATTTCGTGCATTCTGAAGGTGCGGACTGTTCAAAAAATGAAAATTCAAAATTTTGTCATGAAATTCTATAAAAAGGTATAGTTTGCACTTTCTATAGCGAACATATAAAAAAGAGGTAGGCGTTGTAAAGAAAAATGGGCTACTACTCAGTTTTTTGAAAAATCCGATATTTCGTGCATTCTGAAGGTGCGGACTGTTCAAAAAATGAAAATTCAAAATTTTGTCAAGAAATGCTATAAAAAGGTATAGTTTGCACTTTCTATAGCGAACATATGAAAAAGAGGTAGGCGTTGTAAAGAAAAATGGGCTAGTACTCAGTTTTTTGAAAAATCCGGTATTTCGTGCATTCTGAAGGTGCGGACTGTTAAAAAATCAAAATTCAAAATTTTGTCATGAAATGCTATAAAAAGGTATAGTTTGCACTTTCTATAGCGAACATATGAAAAATAGGTAGGCGTTGTAAAGGAAAATGGGCTACTACTCAGTTTTTTGAAAAATCCGGTATTTCGTGCATTCAGAAGGTGCGGACTGTTCAAAAAATGAAAATTAAAAATTTTGTCATGAAATTCTATAAAAAGGTATAGTTTGCACTTTCTATAGCGAACATATAAAAAAGAGGTAGGCGTTGTAAAGAAAAATGGGCTACTACTCAGTTTTTTGAAAAATCCGATATTTCGTGCATTCTGAAGGTGCGGACTGTTCAAAAAATGAAAATTCAAAATTTTGTCATGAAATGCTATAAAAAGGTATAGTTTGCACTTTCTATAGCGAACATATGAAAAAGAGGTAGGCGTTGTAAAGAAAAATGGGCTAGTACTCAGTTTTTTGAAAAATCCGGTATTTCGTGCATTCTGAAGGTGCGGACTGTTCAAAAAATGAAAATTCAAAATTTTGTCATGAAATGCTATAAAAAGGTATAGTTTGCACTTTCTATAGCGAACATATGAAAAAGAGGTAGGCGTTGTAAAGAAAAATGGGCTAGTACTCAGTTTTTTGAAAAATCCGGTATTTCGTGCATTCTGAAGGTGCGGACTGTTCAAAAAATCAAAATTCAAAATTTTGTCATGAAATGCTATAAAAAGGTATAGTTTGCACTTTCTATAGAGAACATATGAAAAAGAGGTAGGCGTTGTAAAGAAAAATGGGCTAGTACTCAGTTTTTTGAAAAATCCGGTATTTCGTGCATTCTGAAGGTGCGGACTGTTCAAAAAATAAAAATTAAAATTTTGTCAACAAATGCTATAAAAAGGTATAGTTTGCACTTTCTATAGCGAACATATGAAAAAGAGGTAGGCGTTGTAAAGAAAAATGGACAAGTACTCAGTTTTTTGAAAAATCCGGTATTTCGTGCATTCTAAAGGTGCGGACTGTTCAAATAATGAAAATTCAAAATTTTGTCATGAAATGCTATAAAAAGGTATAGTTTGCACTTTCTATAGAGAACATATGAAAAAGAGGTAGGCGTTGTAAAGAAAAATGGGCTACTACTCAGTTTTTTGAAAAATCCGGTATTTCGTGCATTCTGAAGGTGCGGACTGTTCAAAAAATCAAAATTCAAAATTTTGTCAACAAATACTATAAAAAGGTATAGTTTGCACTTTCTATAGCGAACATATGAAAAAGAGGTAGGCGTTGTAAAGAAAAATGGGCTAGTACTCAGTTTTTTGAAAAATCCGGTATTTCGTGCATTCTAAAGGTGCGGACTGTTAAAAAAATCAAAATTCAAAATTTTGTCATAAAATGCTATAAAAAGGTATAGTTTGCACTTTCTATAGCGAACATAAGAAAAAGAGGTAGGCGTTGTAAAGAAAAATGGGCTACTACTAAGTTTTTTGAAAAATCCGGTATTTCGTGCATTCTGAAGGTGCGGACTGTTCAAAAAATAAAAATTCAAAATTTTGTCAAGAAATACTATAAAAAGGTATAGTTTGCACTTTCTATAGCGAAAATATGAAAAAGAGGTAGGCGTTGTAAAGAAAAATGGGCTACTGCTCAGTTCTTTGAAAAATCCGGTATTTCGTGCATTCTGAAGGTGCGGACTGTTCAAAAAATGAAAATTCAAAATTTTGTCAAGAAATGCTATAAAAAGGTATAGTTTGCACTTTCTATAGCGAACATATGAAAAAGAGGTAGGCGTTGTAAAGAAAAATGGGCTAGTACTCAGTTTTTTGAAAAATCCGGTATTTCGTGCATTCTGAAGGTGCGGACTGTTCAAAAATCAAAATTCAAAATTTTGTCATGAAATGCTATAAAAAGGTATAGTTTGCACTTTCTATAGCGAAATATGAAAAATAGGTAGGCGTTGTAAAGGAAAATGGGCTACTACTCAGTTTTTTGAAAAATCCGGTATTTCGTGCATTCTGAAGGTGCGGACTGTTCAAAAAATGAAAATTCAAAATTTTGTCATGAAATTCTATAAAAAGGTATAGTTTGCACTTTCTATAGCGAACATATAAAAAAGAGGTAGGCGTTGTAAAGAAAAATGGGCTACTACTCAGTTTTTTGAAAAATCCGGTATTTCGTGCATTCTGAAGGTGCGGACTGTTCAAAAAATGAAAATTTAAAATTTTGTCAACAAATGCTATAAAAAGGTATAGTTTGCACTTTCTATAGCGAACATATGAAAAAGAGGTAGGCGTTGTAAAGAAAAATGGGCTAGTACTCAGTTTTTTGAAAAATCCAGTATTTCGTGCATTCTGAAGGTGCGGACTGTTCAAAAAATCAAAATTCAAAATTTTGTCATGAAATGCTATAAAAATGTATAGTTTTCACTTTCTATAGCGAACATATGAAAAAGAGGTAGACGTTGTAAAGAAAAATGGGCTACTACTCAGTTTTTTGAAAAATCCGGTATTTCGTGCATTCTGAAGGTGCGGACTGTTCAAAAAATGAAAATTCAAAATTTTGTCAACAAATGCTATAAAAAGGTATAGTTTGCACTTTCTATAGCGAACATATGAAAAAGAGGTAGGCGTTGTAAAGAAAAATGGGCTAGTACTCAGTTTTTTGAAAAATCCGGTATTTCGTGCATTCTGAAGGTGCGGACTGTTCAAAAATCAAAATTCAAAATTTTGTCATGAAATGCTATAAAAAGGTATAGTTTGCACTTTCTATAGCGAAATATGAAAAAGAGGTAGGCGTTGTAAAGAAAAATGGGCTACTGCTCAGTTCTTTGAAAAATCCGGTATTTCGTGCATTCTGAAGGTGCGGACTGTTCAAAAAATGAAAATTCAAAATTTTGTCAAGAAATGCTATAAAAAGGTATAGTTTGCACTTTCTATAGCGAACATATGAAAAAGAGGTAGGCGTTGTAAAGAAAAATGGGCTAGTACTCAGTTTTTTGAAAAATCCGGTATTTCGTGCATTCTGAAGGTGCGGACTGTTCAAAAATCAAAATTCAAAATTTTGTCATGAAATGCTATAAAAAGGTATAGTTTGCACTTTCTATAGCGAACATATGAAAAATAGGTAGGCGTTGTAAAGGAAAATGAGCTACTACTCAGTTTTTTGAAAAATCCGGTATTTCGTGCATTCTGAAGGTGCGGACTGTTCAAAAAATGAAAATTCAAAATTTTGTCATGAAATTCTATAAAAAGGTATAGTTTGCACTTTCTATAGCGAACATATAAAAAAGAGGTAGGCGTTGTAAAGAAAAATGGGCTAGTACTCAGTTTTTTGAAAAATCCGGTATTTCGTGCATTCTGAAGGTGCGGACTGTTCAAAAAATCAAAATTCAAAATTTTGTCAAGAAATGCTATAAAAAGGTATAGTTTGCACTTTCTATTGGGAACATATGAAAAAGAGGTAGGCGTTGTAAAGAAAAATGGGCTAGTACTCAGTTTTTTGAAAAATCCGGTATTTCGTGCATTCTGAAGGTGCGGACTGTTCAAAAAATCAAAATTCAAAATTTTGTCATGAAATGCTATAAAAAGGTATAGTTTGCACTTTCTATAGCGAACATATGAAAAAGAGGTAGGCGTTGTAAAGAAAAATGGGCTACTCCTCAGTTTTTTGAAAAATCTGGTATTTCGTGCATTCTGAAGGTGCGGACTGTTCAAAAAATGAAAATTCAAAATTTTGTCAACAAATGCTATAAAAAGGTATAGTTTGCACTTTCTATAGCGAACATATGAAAAAGAGGTAGGCGTTGTAAAGAAAAATGGGCTAGTACTCAGTTTATTGAAAAATCCGGTATTTCGTACATTCTGAAGGTGCGGACTGTTCAAAAAATCAAAATTCAAAATTTTGTCATGAAATGCTATAAAAAGGTATAGTTTGCACTTTCTATAGCGAACATATGAAAAAGAGGTAGGCGTTGTAAAGAAAAATGGGCTACTGCTCAGTTCTTTGAAAAATCCGGTATTTCGTGCATTCTGAAGGTGCGGACTGTTCAAAAAATGAAAATTCAAAATTTTGTCAAGAAATGCTATAAAAATGTATAGTTTGCACTTTCTATAGCGAACATATGAAAAATAGGTAGGCGTTGTAAAGAAAAATGGGCTAGTACTCAGTTTTTTGAAAAATCCGGTATTTCGTGCATTCTGAAGGTGCGGACTGTTCAAAAATCAAAATTCAAAATTTTGTCATGAAATGCTATAAAAAGGTATAGTTTGCACTTTCTATAGCGAACATATGAAAAATAGGTAGGCGTTGTAAAGGAAAATGGGCTACTACTCAGTTTTTTGAAAAATCCGGTATTTCGTGCATTCTGAAGGTGCGGACTGTTCAAAAAATGAAAATTCAAAATTTTGTCATGAAATTCTATAAAAAGGTATAGTTTGCACTTTCTATAGCGAACATATGAAAAAGAGGTAGGCGTTGTAAAGAAAAATGGGCTAGTACTCAGTTTTTTGAAAAATCCGGTATTTCGTGCATTCTGAAGGTGCGGACTGTTCAAAAAATGAAAATTCAAAATTTTGTCATGAAATGCTATAAAAAGGTATAGTTTGCACTTTCTATAGCGAACATATGAAAAAGAGGTAGGCGTTGTAAAGAAAAATGGGCTAGTACTCAGTTTTTTGAAAAATCCGGTATTTCGTGCATTCTGAAGGTGCGGACTGTTCAAAAATCAAAATTCAAAATTTTGTCATGAAATGCTATAAAAAGGTATAGTTTGCACTTTCTATAGCGAAATATGAAAAAGAGGTAGGCGTTGTAAAGAAAAATGGGCTACTGCTCAGTTCTTTGAAAAATCCGGTATTTCGTGCATTCTGAAGGTGCGGACTGTTCAAAAAATGAAAATTCAAAATTTTGTCAAGAAATGCTATAAAAAGGTATAGTTTGCACTTTCTATAGCGAACATATGAAAAAGAGGTAGGCGTTGTAAAGAAAAATGGGCTAGTACTCAGTTTTTTGAAAAATCCGGTATTTCGTGCATTCTGAAGGTGCGGACTGTTCAAAAATCAAAATTCAAAATTTTGTCATGAAATGCTATAAAAAGGTATAGTTTGCACTTTCTATAGCGAACATATGAAAAATAGGTAGGCGTTGTAAAGGAAAATGAGCTACTACTCAGTTTTTTGAAAAATCCGGTATTTCGTGCATTCTGAAGGTGCGGACTGTTCAAAAAATGAAAATTCAAAATTTTGTCATGAAATTCTATAAAAAGGTATAGTTTGCACTTTCTATAGCGAACATATAAAAAAGAGGTAGGCGTTGTAAAGAAAAATGGGCTAGTACTCAGTTTTTTGAAAAATCCGGTATTTCGTGCATTCTGAAGGTGCGGACTGTTCAAAAAATCAAAATTCAAAATTTTGTCAAGAAATGCTATAAAAAGGTATAGTTTGCACTTTCTATTGGGAACATATGAAAAAGAGGTAGGCGTTGTAAAGAAAAATGGGCTAGTACTCAGTTTTTTGAAAAATCCGGTATTTCGTGCATTCTGAAGGTGCGGACTGTTCAAAAAATCAAAATTCAAAATTTTGTCAAGAAATGCTATAAAAAGGTATAGTTTGCACTTTCTATAGCGAACATATGAAAAAGAGGTAGGCGTTGTAAAGAAAAATGGGCTAGTACTCAGTTTTTTGAAAAATTCGGTATTTCGTGCATTCTGAAGGTGCGAACTGTTCAAAAAATGAAAATTCAAAATTTTGTCAAGAAATGCTATAAAAAGGTATAGTTTGCACTTTCTCTAGCGAACATATGAAAAAGAGGTAGGCGTTGTAAAGAAAAATGGGCTAGTACTCAGTTTTTTGAAAAATCCGGTATTTCGTGCATTCTGAAGGTGCGCACTATTCAAAAAATCAAAATTCAAAATTTTGTCAAGAAATGCTATAAAAAGGTATAGTTTGCACTTTCTATAGCGAACATATGAAAAAGAGGTAGGCGTTGTAAAGAAAAATGGGCTACTACTCAGTTTTTTGAAAAATCCGGTATTTCGTGCATTCTGAAGGTGCGGAGTGTTCAAAAAATGAAAATTCAAAATTTTGTCAAGAAATGCTATAAAAATGTATAGTTTGCACTTTCTATAGCGAACATATGAAAAAGAGGTAGGCGTTGTAAAGAAAAATGGGCTACTGCTCAGTTCTTTGAAAAATCCGGTATTTCGTGCATTCTGAAGGTGCGGAGTGTTCAAAAAATGAAAATTCAAAATTTTGTCAAGAAATGCTATAAAAAGGTATAGTTTGCACTTTCTATAGCGAACATATGAAAAAGAGGTAGGCGTTGTAAAGAAAAATGGGCTACTGCTCAGTTCTTTGAAAAATCCGGTATTTCGTGCATTCTGAAGGTGCGGACTGTTCAAAAAATGAAAATTCAAAATTTTGTCAAGAAATGCTATAAAAAGGTATAGTTTGCACTTTCTATAGCGAACATATGAAAAAGAGGTAGGCGTTGTAATGAAAAATGGGCTACTACTCAGTTTTTTGAAAAATCTGGTATTTCGTGCATTCTGAAGGTGCGGAGTGTTCAAAAAATGAAAATTCAAAATTTTGTCTAGAAATGCTATAAAAAGGTATAGTTTGCACTTTCTATAGCGAACATATGAAAAAGAGGTAGGCGTTGTAAAGAAAAATGGGCTAGTACTCAGTTTTTTGAAAAATCCGGTATTTCGTGCATTCTGAAGGTGCGGAGTGTTCAAAAAATGAAAATTCAAAATTTTGTCAAGAAATGCTATAAAAAGGTATAGTTTGCACTTTCTATAGCGAACATATGAAAAAGAGGTAGGCGTTGTAAAGAAAAATGGGCTACTGCTCAGTTCTTTGAAAAATCCGGTATTTAGTGCATTCTGAAGGTGCGGACTGTTCAAAAAATGAAAATTCAAAATTTTGTCAAGAAATGCTATAAAAAGGTATAGTTTGCACTTTCTATAGCGAACATATTAAAAAGAGGTAGGCGTTGTAATGAAAAATGGGCTAGTACTCAGTTTTTTGAAAAATCCGGTATTTCGTGCATTCTGAAGGTGCGGACTGTTCAAAAAATCAAAATTCAAAATTTTGTCAAGAAATGCTATAAAAAGGTATAGTTTGCACTTTCTATAGCGAACATATGAAAAAGAGGTAGGCGTTGTAAAGAAAAATGGGCTACTGCTCAGTTCTTTGAAAAATCCGGTATTTCGTGCATTCTGAAGGTGCGGACTGTTCAAAAAATGAAAATTCAAAATTTTGTCAAGAAATGCTATAAAAAGGTATAGTTTGCACTTTCTATAGCGAACATATGAAAAAGAGGTAGGCGTTGTAAAGAAAAATGGGCTACTGCTCAGTTCTTTGAAAAATCCGGTATTTCTTGCATTCTGAAGCTGCGGACTGTTCAAAAAATGAAAATTCAAAATTTTGTCAAGAAATGCTATAAAAAGGTATAGTTTGCACTTTCTATAGCGAACATATGAAAAAGAGGTAGGCGTTGTAAAGAAAAATGGGCTAGTACTCAGTTTTTTGAAAAATCCGGTATTTCGTGCATTCTGAAGGTGCGGAGTGTTCAAAAAATGAAAATTCAAAATTTTGTCAAGAAATGCTATAAAAAGGTATAGTTTGCACTTTCTATAGCGAACATATGAAAAAGAGGTAGGCGTTGTTAAGAAAAATGGGCTAGTACTCAGTTTATTGAAAAATCCGGTATTTCGTACATTCTGAATGTGCGGACTGTTTTAAAAATCAAAATTCAAAATTTTGTCATGAAATGCTATAAAAAGGTATAGTTTGCACTTTCTATAGCGAACATATGAAAAAGAGGTAGGCGTTGTAAAGAAAAATGGGCTACTGCTCAGTTCTTTGAAAAATCCGGTATTTCGTGCATTCTGAAGGTGCGGACTGTTAATAAATGAAAATTCAAAATTTTGTCAAGAAATGCTATAAAAAGGTATAGTTTGCACTTTCTATAGCGAACATATTAAAAAGAGGTAGGCGTTGTAATGAAAAATGGGCTAGTACTCAGTTTTTTGAAAAATCCGGTATTTCGTGCATTCTGAAGGTGCGGACTGTTCAAAAAATCAAAATTCAAAATTTTGTCAAGAAATGCTATAAAAAGGTATAGTTTGCACTTTCTATAGCGAACATATGAAAAAGAGGTAGGCGTTGTAAAGAAAAATGGGCTACTGCTCAGTTCTTTGAAAAATCCGGTATTTCGTGCATTCTGAAGGTGCGGACTGTTCAAAAAATGAAAATTCAAAATTTTGTCAAGAAATGCTATAAAAAGGTATAGTTTGCACTTTCTATAGCGAACATATGAAAAAGAGGTAGGCGTTGTAAAGAAAAATGGGCTACTGCTCAGTTCTTTGAAAAATCCGGTATTTCGTGCATTCTGAAGGTGCGGACTGTTCAAAAAATCAAAATTCAAAATTTTGTCAACAAATGCTATAAAAAGGTATAGTTTGCACTTTCTATAGCGAACATATGAAAAAGAGGTAGGCGTTGTAAAGAAAAATGGGCTAGTACTCAGTTTTTTGAAAAATCCGGTATTTCGTGCATTCTGAAGGTGCGGACTGTTCAAAAAATCAAAATTCAAAATTTTGTCAAGAAATGCTATAAAAAGGTATAGTTTGCACTTTCTATTGGGAACATATGAAAAAGAGGTAGGCGTTGTAAAGAAAAATGGGCTAGTACTCAGTTTTTTGAAAAATCCGGTATTTCGTGCATTCTGAAGGTGCGGACTGTTCAAAAAATCAAAATTCAAAATTTTGTCATGAAATGCTATAAAAAGGTATAGTTTGCACTTTCTATAGCGAACATATGAAAAAGAGGTAGGCGTTGTAAAGAAAAATGGGCTACTACTCAGTTTTTTGAAAAATCTGGTATTTCGTGCATTCTGAAGGTGCGGACTGTTCAAAAAATGAAAATTCAAAATTTTGTCAACAAATGCTATAAAAAGGTATAGTTTGCACTTTCTATAGCGAACATATGAAAAAGAGGTAGGCGTTGTAAAGAAAAATGGGCTAGTACTCAGTTTATTGAAAAATCCGGTATTTCGTACATTCTGAAGGTGCGGACTGTTCAAAAAATCAAAATTCAAAATTTTGTCATGAAATGCTATAAAAAGGTATAGTTTGCACTTTCTATAGCGAACATATGAAAAAGAGGTAGGCGTTGTAAAGAAAAATGGGCTACTGCTCAGTTCTTTGAAAAATCCGGTATTTCGTGCATTCTGAAGGTGCGGACTGTTCAAAAAATGAAAATTCAAAATTTTGTCAAGAAATGCTATAAAAAGGTATAGTTTGCACTTTCTATAGCGAACATATGAAAAATAGGTAGGCGTTGTAAAGGAAAATGGGCTACTACTCAGTTTTTTGAAAAATCCGGTATTTCGTGCATTCTGAAGGTGCGGACTGTTCAAAAAATGAAAATTCAAAATTTTGTCATGAAATTCTATAAAAAGGTATAGTTTGCACTTTCTATAGCGAACATATAAAAAAGAGGTAGGCGTTGTAAAGAAAAATGGGCTACTACTCAGTTTTTTGAAAAATCCGATATTTCGTGCATTCTGAAGGTGCGGACTGTTCAAAAAATGAAAATTCAAAATTTTGTCAAGAAATGCTATAAAAAGGTATAGTTTGCACTTTCTATAGCGAACATATGAAAAAGAGGTAGGCGTTGTAAAGAAAAATGGGCTAGTACTCAGTTTTTTGAAAAATCCGGTATTTCGTGCATTCTGAAGGTGCGGACTGTTAAAAAATCAAAATTCAAAATTTTGTCATGAAATGCTATAAAAAGGTATAGTTTGCACTTTCTATAGCGAACATATGAAAAATAGGTAGGCGTTGTAAAGGAAAATGGGCTACTACTCAGTTTTTTGAAAAATCCGGTATTTCGTGCATTCAGAAGGTGCGGACTGTTCAAAAAATGAAAATTAAAAATTTTGTCATGAAATTCTATAAAAAGGTATAGTTTGCACTTTCTATAGCGAACATATAAAAAAGAGGTAGGCGTTGTAAAGAAAAATGGGCTACTACTCAGTTTTTTGAAAAATCCGATATTTCGTGCATTCTGAAGGTGCGGACTGTTCAAAAAATGAAAATTCAAAATTTTGTCATGAAATGCTATAAAAAGGTATAGTTTGCACTTTCTATAGCGAACATATGAAAAAGAGGTAGGCGTTGTAAAGAAAAATGGGCTAGTACTCAGTTTTTTGAAAAATCCGGTATTTCGTGCATTCTGAAGGTGCGGACTGTTCAAAAAATAAAAATTAAAATTTTGTCAACAAATGCTATAAAAAGGTATAGTTTGCACTTTCTATAGCGAACATATGAAAAAGAGGTAGGCGTTGTAAAGAAAAATGGACAAGTACTCAGTTTTTTGAAAAATCCGGTATTTCGTGCATTCTAAAGGTGCGGACTGTTCAAATAATGAAAATTCAAAATTTTGTCATGAAATGCTATAAAAAGGTATAGTTTGCACTTTCTATAGAGAACATATGAAAAAGAGGTAGGCGTTGTAAAGAAAAATGGGCTACTACTCAGTTTTTTGAAAAATCCGGTATTTCGTGCATTCTGAAGGTGCGGACTGTTCAAAAAATCAAAATTCAAAATTTTGTCATGAAATGCTATAAAAAGGTATAGTTTGCACTTTCTATAGAGAACATATGAAAAAGAGGTAGGCGTTGTAAAGAAAAATGGGCTACTACTCAGTTTTTTGAAAAATCCGGTATTTCGTGCATTCTGAAGGTGCGGACTGTTCAAAAAATCAAAATTCAAAATTTTGTCAACAAATACTATAAAAAGGTATAGTTTGCACTTTCTATAGCGAACATATGAAAAAGAGGTAGGCGTTGTAAAGAAAAATGGGCTAGTACTCAGTTTTTTGAAAAATCCGGTATTTCGTGCATTCTAAAGGTGCGGACTGTTAAAAAAATCAAAATTCAAAATTTTGTCATAAAATGCTATAAAAAGGTATAGTTTGCACTTTCTATAGCGAACATAAGAAAAAGAGGTAGGCGTTGTAAAGAAAAATGGGCTACTACTAAGTTTTTTGAAAAATCCGGTATTTCGTGCATTCTGAAGGTGCGGACTGTTCAAAAAATGAAAATTCAAAATTTTGTCAAGAAATACTATAAAAAGGTATAGTTTGCACTTTCTATAGCGAAAATATGAAAAAGAGGTAGGCGTTGTAAAGAAAAATGGGCTACTGCTCAGTTCTTTGAAAAATCCGGTATTTCGTGCATTCTGAAGGTGCGGACTGTTCAAAAAATGAAAATTCAAAATTTTGTCAAGAAATGCTATAAAAAGGTATAGTTTGCACTTTCTATAGCGAACATATGAAAAAGAGGTAGGCGTTGTAAAGAAAAATGGGCTAGTACTCAGTTTTTTGAAAAATCCGGTATTTCGTGCATTCTGAAGGTGCGGACTGTTCAAAAATCAAAATTCAAAATTTTGTCATGAAATGCTATAAAAAGGTATAGTTTGCACTTTCTATAGCGAAATATGAAAAATAGGTAGGCGTTGTAAAGGAAAATGGGCTACTACTCAGTTTTTTGAAAAATCCGGTATTTCGTGCATTCTGAAGGTGCGGACTGTTCAAAAAATGAAAATTCAAAATTTTGTCATGAAATTCTATAAAAAGGTATAGTTTGCACTTTCTATAGCGAACATATAAAAAAGAGGTAGGCGTTGTAAAGAAAAATGGGCTACTACTCAGTTTTTTGAAAAATCCGGTATTTCGTGCATTCTGAAGGTGCGGACTGTTCAAAAAATGAAAATTTAAAATTTTGTCAACAAATGCTATAAAAAGGTATAGTTTGCACTTTCTATAGCGAACATATGAAAAAGAGGTAGGCGTTGTAAAGAAAAATGGGCTAGTACTCAGTTTTTTGAAAAATCCAGTATTTCGTGCATTCTGAAGGTGCGGACTGTTCAAAAAATCAAAATTCAAAATTTTGTCATGAAATGCTATAAAAATGTATAGTTTTCACTTTCTATAGCGAACATATGAAAAAGAGGTAGACGTTGTAAAGAAAAATGGGCTACTACTCAGTTTTTTGAAAAATCCGGTATTTCGTGCATTCTGAAGGTGCGGACTGTTCAAAAAATGAAAATTCAAAATTTTGTCAACAAATGCTATAAAAAGGTATAGTTTGCACTTTCTATAGCGAACATATGAAAAAGAGGTAGGCGTTGTAAAGAAAAATGGGCTAGTACTCAGTTTATTGAAAAATCCGGTTTTTCGTACATTCTGAAGGTGCGGACTGTTCAAAAAATCAAAATTCAAAATTTTGTCATGAAATGCTATAAAAAGGTATAGTTTGCACTTTCTATAGCGAACATATGAAAAAGAGGTAGGCGTTGTAAAGAAAAATGGGCTACTGCTCAGTTCTTTGAAAAATCCGGTATTTCGTGCATTCTGAAGGTGCGGACTGTTCAAAAAATGAAAATTCAAAATTTTGTCAAGAAATGCTATAAAAAGGTATAGTTTGCACTTTCTATAGCGAACATATGAAAAATAGGTAGGCGTTGTAAAGGAAAATGGGCTACTACTCAGTTTTTTGAAAAATCCGGTATTTCGTGCATTCTGAAGGTGCGGACTGTTCAAAAAATGAAAATTCAAAATTTTGTCATGAAATTCTATAAAAAGGTATAGTTTGCACTTTCTATAGCGAACATATAAAAAAGAGGTAGGCGTTGTAAAGAAAAATGGGCTACTACTCAGTTTTTTGAAAAATCCGATATTTCGTGCATTCTGAAGGTGCGGACTGTTCAAAAAATGAAAATTCAAAATTTTGTCAAGAAATGCTATAAAAAGGTATAGTTTGCACTTTCTATAGCGAACATATGAAAAAGAGGTAGGCGTTGTAAAGAAAAATGGGCTAGTACTCAGTTTTTTGAAAAATCCGGTATTTCGTGCATTCTGAAGGTGCGGACTGTTAAAAAATCAAAATTCAAAATTTTGTCATGAAATGCTATAAAAAGGTATAGTTTGCACTTTCTATAGCGAACATATGAAAAATAGGTAGGCGTTGTAAAGGAAAATGGGCTACTACTCAGTTTTTTGAAAAATCCGGTATTTCGTGCATTCAGAAGGTGCGGACTGTTCAAAAAATGAAAATTAAAAATTTTGTCATGAAATTCTATAAAAAGGTATAGTTTGCACTTTCTATAGCGAACATATAAAAAAGAGGTAGGCGTTGTAAAGAAAAATGGGCTACTACTCAGTTTTTTGAAAAATCCGATATTTCGTGCATTCTGAAGGTGCGGACTGTTCAAAAAATGAAAATTCAAAATTTTGTCATGAAATGCTATAAAAAGGTATAGTTTGCACTTTCTATAGCGAACATATGAAAAAGAGGTAGGCGTTGTAAAGAAAAATGGGCTAGTACTCAGTTTTTTGAAAAATCCGGTATTTCGTGCATTCTGAAGGTGCGGACTGTTCAAAAAATAAAAATTCAAAATTTTGTCATGAAATGCTATAAAAAGGTATAGTTTGCACTTTCTATAGCGAACATATGAAAAAGAGGTAGGCGTTGTAAAGAAAAATGGGCTAGTACTCAGTTTTTTGAAAAATCCGGTATTTCGTGCATTCTGAAGGTGCGGACTGTTCAAAAAATCAAAATTCAAAATTTTGTCATGAAATGCTATAAAAAGGTATAGTTTGCACTTTCTATAGAGAACATATGAAAAAGAGGTAGGCGTTGTAAAGAAAAATGGGCTAGTACTCAGTTTTTTGAAAAATCCGGTATTTCGTGCATTCTGAAGGTGCGGACTGTTCAAAAAATAAAAATTAAAATTTTGTCAACAAATGCTATAAAAAGGTATAGTTTGCACTTTCTATAGCGAACATATGAAAAAGAGGTAGGCGTTGTAAAGAAAAATGGACAAGTACTCAGTTTTTTGAAAAATCCGGTATTTCGTGCATTCTAAAGGTGCGGACTGTTCAAATAATGAAAATTCAAAATTTTGTCATGAAATGCTATAAAAAGGTATAGTTTGCACTTTCTATAGAGAACATATGAAAAAGAGGTAGGCGTTGTAAAGAAAAATGGGCTACTACTCAGTTTTTTGAAAAATCCGGTATTTCGTGCATTCTGAAGGTGCGGACTGTTCAAAAAATCAAAATTCAAAATTTTGTCAACAAATACTATAAAAAGGTATAGTTTGCACTTTCTATAGCGAACATATGAAAAAGAGGTAGGCGTTGTAAAGAAAAATGGGCTAGTACTCAGTTTTTTGAAAAATCCGGTATTTCGTGCATTCTAAAGGTGCGGACTGTTAAAAAAATCAAAATTCAAAATTTTGTCATAAAATGCTATAAAAAGGTATAGTTTGCACTTTCTATAGCGAACATAAGAAAAAGAGGTAGGCGTTGTAAAGAAAAATGGGCTACTACTAAGTTTTTTGAAAAATCCGGTATTTCGTGCATTCTGAAGGTGCGGACTGTTCAAAAAATAAAAATTCAAAATTTTGTCAAGAAATACTATAAAAAGGTATAGTTTGCACTTTCTATAGCGAAAATATGAAAAAGAGGTAGGCGTTGTAAAGAAAAATGGGCTACTGCTCAGTTCTTTGAAAAATCCGGTATTTCGTGCATTCTGAAGGTGCGGACTGTTCAAAAAATGAAAATTCAAAATTTTGTCAAGAAATGCTATAAAAAGGTATAGTTTGCACTTTCTATAGCGAACATATGAAAAAGAGGTAGGCGTTGTAAAGAAAAATGGGCTAGTACTCAGTTTTTTGAAAAATCCGGTATTTCGTGCATTCTGAAGGTGCGGACTGTTCAAAAATCAAAATTCAAAATTTTGTCATGAAATGCTATAAAAAGGTATAGTTTGCACTTTCTATAGCGAAATATGAAAAATAGGTAGGCGTTGTAAAGGAAAATGGGCTACTACTCAGTTTTTTGAAAAATCCGGTATTTCGTGCATTCTGAAGGTGCGGACTGTTCAAAAAATGAAAATTCAAAATTTTGTCATGAAATTCTATAAAAAGGTATAGTTTGCACTTTCTATAGCGAACATATAAAAAAGAGGTAGGCGTTGTAAAGAAAAATGGGCTACTACTCAGTTTTTTGAAAAATCCGGTATTTCGTGCATTCTGAAGGTGCGGACTGTTCAAAAAATGAAAATTTAAAATTTTGTCAACAAATGCTATAAAAAGGTATAGTTTGCACTTTCTATAGCGAACATATGAAAAAGAGGTAGGCGTTGTAAAGAAAAATGGGCTAGTACTCAGTTTTTTGAAAAATCCAG
The DNA here is from genome assembly GCA_029990175.1 of Petunia secreta. NCBI lineage: Eukaryota > Viridiplantae > Streptophyta > Magnoliopsida > Solanales > Solanaceae > Petunia > Petunia secreta. Next base: position 56,846 of record JARKIP010000191.1, on the reverse strand, counting down.
TATTTCGTGCATTCTGAAGGTGCGGACTGTTCAAAAAATCAAAATTCAAAATTTTGTCATGAAATGCTATAAAAATGTATAGTTTTCACTTTCTATAGCGAACATATGAAAAAGAGGTAGACGTTGTAAAGAAAAATGGGCTACTACTCAGTTTTTTGAAAAATCCGGTATTTCGTGCATTCTGAAGGTGCGGACTGTTCAAAAAATGAAAATTCAAAATTTTGTCAACAAATGCTATAAAAAGGTATAGTTTGCACTTTCTATAGCGAACATATGAAAAAGAGGTAGGCGTTGTAAAGAAAAATGGGCTAGTACTCAGTTTTTTGAAAAATCCGGTATTTCGTGCATTCTGAAGGTGCGGACTGTTCAAAAATCAAAATTCAAAATTTTGTCATGAAATGCTATAAAAAGGTATAGTTTGCACTTTCTATAGCGAAATATGAAAAAGAGGTAGGCGTTGTAAAGAAAAATGGGCTACTGCTCAGTTCTTTGAAAAATCCGGTATTTCGTGCATTCTGAAGGTGCGGACTGTTCAAAAAATGAAAATTCAAAATTTTGTCAAGAAATGCTATAAAAAGGTATAGTTTGCACTTTCTATAGCGAACATATGAAAAAGAGGTAGGCGTTGTAAAGAAAAATGGGCTAGTACTCAGTTTTTTGAAAAATCCGGTATTTCGTGCATTCTGAAGGTGCGGACTGTTCAAAAATCAAAATTCAAAATTTTGTCATGAAATGCTATAAAAAGGTATAGTTTGCACTTTCTATAGCGAACATATGAAAAATAGGTAGGCGTTGTAAAGGAAAATGAGCTACTACTCAGTTTTTTGAAAAATCCGGTATTTCGTGCATTCTGAAGGTGCGGACTGTTCAAAAAATGAAAATTCAAAATTTTGTCATGAAATTCTATAAAAAGGTATAGTTTGCACTTTCTATAGCGAACATATAAAAAAGAGGTAGGCGTTGTAAAGAAAAATGGGCTATTACTCAGTTTTTTGAAAAATCCGGTATTTCGTGCATTCTGAAGGTGCGGACTGTTCAAAAAATCAAAATTCAAAATTTTGTCAAGAAATGCTATAAAAAGGTATAGTTTGCACTTTCTATTGGGAACATATGAAAAAGAGGTAGGCGTTGTAAAGAAAAATGGGCTAGTACTCAGTTTTTTGAAAAATCCGGTATTTCGTGCATTCTGAAGGTGCGGACTGTTCAAAAAATCAAAATTCAAAATTTTGTCATGAAATGCTATAAAAAGGTATAGTTTGCACTTTCTATAGCGAACATATGAAAAAGAGGTAGGCGTTGTAAAGAAAAATGGGCTACTCCTCAGTTTTTTGAAAAATCTGGTATTTCGTGCATTCTGAAGGTGCGGACTGTTCAAAAAATGAAAATTCAAAATTTTGTCAACAAATGCTATAAAAAGGTATAGTTTGCACTTTCTATAGCGAACATATGAAAAAGAGGTAGGCGTTGTAAAGAAAAATGGGCTAGTACTCAGTTTATTGAAAAATCCGGTATTTCGTACATTCTGAAGGTGCGGACTGTTCAAAAAATCAAAATTCAAAATTTTGTCATGAAATGCTATAAAAAGGTATAGTTTGCACTTTCTATAGCGAACATATGAAAAAGAGGTAGGCGTTGTAAAGAAAAATGGGCTACTGCTCAGTTCTTTGAAAAATCCGGTATTTCGTGCATTCTGAAGGTGCGGACTGTTCAAAAAATGAAAATTCAAAATTTTGTCAAGAAATGCTATAAAAAGGTATAGTTTGCACTTTCTATAGCGAACATATGAAAAATAGGTAGGCGTTGTAAAGAAAAATGGGCTAGTACTCAGTTTTTTGAAAAATCCGGTATTTCGTGCATTCTGAAGGTGCGGACTGTTCAAAAATCAAAATTCAAAATTTTGTCATGAAATGCTATAAAAAGGTATAGTTTGCACTTTCTATAGCGAACATATGAAAAATAGGTAGGCGTTGTAAAGGAAAATGGGCTACTACTCAGTTTTTTGAAAAATCCGGTATTTCGTGCATTCTGAAGGTGCGGACTGTTCAAAAAATGAAAATTCAAAATTTTGTCATGAAATTCTATAAAAAGGTATAGTTTGCACTTTCTATAGCGAACATATGAAAAAGAGGTAGGCGTTGTAAAGAAAAATGGGCTAGTACTCAGTTTTTTGAAAAATCCGGTATTTCGTGCATTCTGAAGGTGCGGACTGTTCAAAAAATGAAAATTCAAAATTTTGTCATGAAATTCTATAAAAAGGTATAGTTTGCACTTTCTATAGCGAACATATGAAAAAGAGGTAGGCGTTGTAAAGAAAAATGGGCTAGTACTCAGTTTTTTGAAAAATCCGGTATTTCGTACATTCTGAAGGTGCGGACTGTTCAAATAATGAAAATTCAAAATTTTGTCATGAAATGCTATAAAAAGGTAAAGTTTGCACTTTCTATAGAGAACATATGAAAAAGAGGTAGGCGTTGTAAAGAAAAATGGGCTACTACTCAGTTTTTTGAAAAATCCGGTATTTCGTGCATTCTGAAGGTGCGGACTGTTCAAAAAATGAAAATTCAAAATTTTGTCAACAAATGCTATAAAAAGGTATAGTTTGCACTTTCTATAGCGAACATATGAAAAAGAGGTAGGCGTTGTAAAGAAAAATGGGCTAGTACTCAGTTTATTGAAAAATCCGGTATTTCGTACATTCTGAAGGTGCGGACTGTTCAAAAAATCAAAATTCAAAATTTTGTCATGAAATGCTATAAAAAGGTATAGTTTGCACTTTCTATAGCGAACATATGAAAAAGAGGTAGGCGTTGTAAAGAAAAATGGGCTACTGCTCAGTTCTTTGAAAAATCCGGTATTTCGTGCATTCTGAAGGTGCGGACTGTTCAAAAAATGAAAATTCAAAATTTTGTCAAGAAATGCTATAAAAAGGTATAGTTTGCACTTTCTATAGCGAACATATGAAAAATAGGTAGGCGTTGTAAAGAAAAATGGGCTAGTACTCAGTTTTTTGAAAAATCCGGTATTTCGTGCATTCTGAAGGTGCGGACTGTTCAAAAATCAAAATTCAAAATTTTGTCATGAAATGCTATAAAAAGGTATAGTTTGCACTTTCTATAGCGAACATATGAAAAATAGGTAGGCGTTGTAAAGGAAAATGGGCTACTACTCAGTTTTTTGAAAAATCCGGTATTTCGTGCATTCTGAAGGTGCGGACTGTTCAAAAAATGAAAATTCAAAATTTTGTCATGAAATTCTATAAAAAGGTATAGTTTGCACTTTCTATAGCGAACATATAAAAAAGAGGTAGGCGTTGTAAAGAAAAATGGGCTACTACTCAGTTTTTTGAAAAATCCGATATTTCGTGCATTCTGAAGGTGCGGACTGTTCAAAAAATGAAAATTCAAAATTTTGTCATGAAATGCTATAAAAAGGTATAGTTTGCACTTTCTATAGCGAACATATGAAAAAGAGGTAGGCGTTGTAAAGAAAAATGGGCTAGTACTCAGTTTTTTGAAAAATCCGGTATTTCGTACATTCTGAAGGTGCGGACTGTTCAAAAAATTAAAATTCAAAATTTTGTCATGAAATGCTATAAAAAGGTATAGTTTGCACTTTCTATAGCGAACATATGAAAAAGAGGTAGGCGTTGTAAAGAAAAATGGGCTAGTACTCAGTTTTTTGAAAAATCCGGTATTTCGTGCATTCTGAAGGTGCGGACTGTTCAAAAAATCAAAATTCAAAATTTTGTCATGAAATGCTATAAAAAGGTATAGTTTGCACTTTCTATAGAGAACATATGAAAAAGAGGTAGGCGTTGTAAAGAAAAATGGGCTAGTACTCAGTTTTTTGAAAAATCCGGTATTTCGTGCATTCTGAAGGTGCGGACTGTTCAAAAAATAAAAATTAAAATTTTGTCAACAAATGCTATAAAAAGGTATAGTTTGCACTTTCTATAGCGAACATATGAAAAAGAGGTAGGCGTTGTAAAGAAAAATGGGCAAGTACTCAGTTTTTTGAAAAATCCGGTATTTCGTGCATTCTGAAGGTGCGGACTGTTCAAATAATGAAAATTCAAAATTTTGTCATGAAATGCTATAAAAAGGTATAGTTTGCACTTTCTATAGAGAACATATGAAAAATAGGTAGGCGTTGTAAAGAAAAATGGGCTACTACTCAGTTTTTTGAAAAATCCGGTATTTCGTGCATTCTGAAGGTGCGGACTGTTCAAAAAATGAAAATTCAAAATTTTGTCAACAAATGCTATAAAAAGGTATAGTTTGCACTTTCTATAGCGAACATATGAAAAAGAGGTAGGCGTTGTAAAGAAAAATGGGCTAGTACTCAGTTTATTGAAAAATCCGGTATTTCGTACATTCTGAAGGTGCGGACTGTTCAAAAAATCAAAATTCAAAATTTTGTCAAGAAATGCTATAAAAAGGTATAGTTTGCACTTTCTATAGCGAACATATGAAAAAGAGGTAGGCGTTGTAAGGAAAAATGGGCTACTGCTCAGTTCTTTGAAAAATCCGGTATTTCGTGCATTCTGAAGGTGCGGACTGTTCAAAAAATCAAAATTCAAAATTTTGTCATGAAATGCTATAAAAAGGTATAGTTTGCACTTTCTATAGCGAACATATGAAAAAGAGGTAGGCGTTGTAAAGAAAAATGGGCTACTACTCAGTTTTTTGAAAAATCCGGTATTTCGTGCATTCTGAAGGTGCGGACTGTTCAAAAAATGAAAATTCAAAATTTTGTCAACAAATGCTATAAAAAGGTATAGTTTGCACTTTCTATAGCGAACATATGAAAAAGAGGTAGGCGTTGTAAAGAAAAATGGGCTACTGCTCAGTTCTTTGAAAAATCCGGTATTTCGTGCATTCTGAAGGTGCGGACTGTTCAAAAATCAAAATTCAAAATTTTGTCATGAAATGCTATAAAAAGGTATAGTTTGCACTTTCTATAGCGAACATATGAAAAATAGGCAGGCGTTGTAAAGGAAAATGGGCTACTACTCAGTTTTTTGAAAAATCCGGTATTTCGTGCATTCTAAAGGTGCGGACTGTTCAAAAAATGAAAATTCAAAATTTTGTCATGAAATTCTATAAAAAGGTATAGTTTGCACTTTCTATAGCGAACATATAAAAAAGAGGTAGGCGTTGTAAAGAAAAATGGGCTACTACTCAGTTTTTTGAAAAATCCGATATTTCGTGCATTCTGAAGGTGCGGACTGTTCAAAAAATGAAAATTCAAAATTTTGTCATGAAATGCTATAAAAAGGTATAGTTTGCACTTTCTATAGCGAACATATGAAAAAGAGGTAGGCGTTGTAAAGAAAAATGGGCTACTGCTCAGTTCTTTGAAAAATCCGGTATTTCGTGCATTCTGAAGGTGCGGACTGTTCAAAAAATCAAAATTCAAAATTTTGTCAACAAATGCTATAAAAAGGTATAGTTTGCACTTTCTATAGCGAACATATGAAAAAGAGGTAGGCGTTGTAAAGAAAAATGGGCTACTACTCAGTTTTTTGAAAAATCCGGTATTTCGTGCATTCTGAAGGTGCGGACTGTTCAAAAATCAAAATTCAAAATTTTGTCATGAAATGCTATAAAAAGGTATAGTTTGCACTTTCTATAGCGAACATATGAAAAATAGGTAGGCGTTGTAAAGGAAAATGGGCTACTACTCAGTTTTTTGAAAAATCCGGTATTTCGTGCATTCTGAAGGTGCGGACTGTTCAAAAAATGAAAATTCAAAATTTTGTCATTAAATTCTATAAAAAGGTATAGTTTGCACTTTCTATAGCGAACATATGAAAAATAGGTAGGCGTTGTAAAGGAAAATGGGCTACTACTCAGTTTTTTGAAAAATCCGGTATTTCGTGCATTCTGAAGGTGCGGACTGTTCAAAAATCAAAATTCAAAATTTTGTCATGAAATGCTATAAAAAGGTATAGTTTGCACTTTCTATAGCGAACATATGAAAAATAGGCAGGCGTTGTAAAGGAAAATGGGCTACTACTCAGTTTTTTGAAAAATCCGGTATTTCGTGCATTCTAAAGGTGCGGACTGTTCAAAAAATGAAAATTCAAAATTTTGTCATGAAATTCTATAAAAAGGTATAGTTTGCACTTTCTATAGCGAACATATAAAAAAGAGGTAGGCGTTGTAAAGAAAAATGGGCTACTACTCAGTTTTTTGAAAAATCCGATATTTCGTGCATTCTGAAGGTGCGGACTGTTCAAAAAATGAAAATTCAAAATTTTGTCATGAAATGCTATAAAAAGGTATAGTTTGCACTTTCTATAGCGAACATATGAAAAAGAGGTAGGCGTTGTAAAGAAAAATGGGCTACTGCTCAGTTCTTTGAAAAATCCGGTATTTCGTGCATTCTGAAGGTGCGGACTGTTCAAAAAATCAAAATTCAAAATTTTGTCAACAAATGCTATAAAAAGGTATAGTTTGCACTTTCTATAGCGAACATATGAAAAAGAGGTAGGCGTTGTAAAGAAAAATGGGCTACTACTCAGTTTTTTGAAAAATCCGGTATTTCGTGCATTCTGAAGGTGCGGACTGTTCAAAAATCAAAATTCAAAATTTTGTCATGAAATGCTATAAAAAGGTATAGTTTGCACTTTCTATAGCGAACATATGAAAAATAGGTAGGCGTTGTAAAGGAAAATGGGCTACTACTCAGTTTTTTGAAAAATCCGGTATTTCGTGCATTCTGAAGGTGCGGACTGTTCAAAAAATGAAAATTCAAAATTTTGTCATGAAATTCTATAAAAAGGTATAGTTTGCACTTTCTATAGCGAACATATGAAAAATAGGTAGGCGTTGTAAAGGAAAATGGGCTAGTACTCAGTTTTTTGAAAAATCCGGTATTTCGTGCATTCTGAAGGTGCGGACTGTTCAAAAATCAAAATTCAAAATTTTGTCATGAAATGCTATAAAAAGGTATAGTTTGCACTTTCTATAGCGAACATATGAAAAATAGGCAGGCGTTGTAAAGGAAAATGGGCTACTACTCAGTTTTTTGAAAAATCCGGTATTTCGTGCATTCTAAAGGTGCGGACTGTTCAAAAAATGAAAATTCAAAATTTTGTCATGAAATTCTATAAAAAGGTATAGTTTGCACTTTCTATAGCGAACATATAAAAAAGAGGTAGGCGTTGTAAAGAAAAATGGGCTACTACTCAGTTTTTTGAAAAATCCGATATTTCGTGCATTCTGAAGGTGCGGACTGTTCAAAAAATGAAAATTCAAAATTTTGTCATGAAATGCTATAAAAAGGTATAGTTTGCACTTTCTATAGCGAACATATGAAAAAGAGGTAGGCGTTGTAAAGAAAAATGGGCTACTGCTCAGTTCTTTGAAAAATCCGGTATTTCGTGCATTCTGAAGGTGCGGACTGTTCAAAAAATCAAAATTCAAAATTTTGTCAACAAATGCTATAAAAAGGTATAGTTTGCACTTTCTATAGCGAACATATGAAAAAGAGGTAGGCGTTGTAAAGAAAAATGGGCTACTACTCAGTTTTTTGAAAAATCCGGTATTTCGTGCATTCTGAAGGTGCGGACTGTTCAAAAATCAAAATTCAAAATTTTGTCATGAAATGCTATAAAAAGGTATAGTTTGCACTTTCTATAGCGAACATATGAAAAATAGGTAGGCGTTGTAAAGGAAAATGGGCTACTACTCAGTTTTTTGAAAAATCCGGTATTTCGTGCATTCTGAAGGTGCGGACTGTTCAAAAAATGAAAATTCAAAATTTTGTCATGAAATTCTATAAAAAGGTATAGTTTGCACTTTCTATAGCGAACATATGAAAAATAGGTAGGCGTTGTAAAGGAAAATGGGCTACTACTCAGTTTTTTGAAAAATCCGGTATTTCGTGCATTCTGAAGGTGCGGACTGTTCAAAAATCAAAATTCAAAATTTTGTCATGAAATGCTATAAAAAGGTATAGTTTGCACTTTCTATAGCGAACATATGAAAAATAGGCAGGCGTTGTAAAGGAAAATGGGCTACTACTCAGTTTTTTGAAAAATCCGGTATTTCGTGCATTCTGAAGGTGCGGACTGTTCAAAAAATGAAAATTCAAAATTTTGTCATGAAATTCTATAAAAAGGTATAGTTTGCACTTTCTATAGCGAACATATAAAAAAGAGGTAGGCGTTGTAAAGAAAAATGGGCTACTACTCAGTTTTTTGAAAAATCCGATATTTCGTGCATTCTGAAGGTGCGGACTGTTCAAAAAATGAAAATTCAAAATTTTGTCATGAAATGCTATAAAAAGGTATAGTTTGCACTTTCTATAGCGAACATATGAAAAAGAGGTAGGCGTTGTAAAGAAAAATGGGCTACTGCTCAGTTCTTTGAAAAATCCGGTATTTCGTGCATTCTGAAGGTGCGGACTGTTCAAAAAATCAAAATTCAAAATTTTGTCAACAAATGCTATAAAAAGGTATAGTTTGCACTTTCTATAGCGAACATATGAAAAAGAGGTAGGCGTTGTAAAGAAAAATGGGCTACTACTCAGTTTTTTGAAAAATCCGGTATTTCGTGCATTCTGAAGGTGCGGACTGTTCAAAAATCAAAATTCAAAATTTTGTCATGAAATGCTATAAAAAGGTATAGTTTGCACTTTCTATAGCGAACATATGAAAAATAGGTAGGCGTTGTAAAGGAAAATGGGCTACTACTCAGTTTTTTGAAAAATCCGGTATTTCGTGCATTCTGAAGGTGCGGACTGTTCAAAAAATGAAAATTCAAAATTTTGTCATGAAATTCTATAAAAAGGTATAGTTTGCACTTTCTATAGCGAACATATGAAAAATAGGTAGGCGTTGTAAAGGAAAATGGGCTACTACTCAGTTTTTTGAAAAATCCGGTATTTCGTGCATTCTGAAGGTGCGGACTGTTCAAAAATCAAAATTCAAAATTTTGTCATGAAATGCTATAAAAAGGTATAGTTTGCACTTTCTATAGCGAACATATGAAAAATAGGCAGGCGTTGTAAAGGAAAATGGGCTACTACTCAGTTTTTTGAAAAATCCGGTATTTCGTGCATTCTGAAGGTGCGGACTGTTCAAAAAATGAAAATTCAAAATTTTGTCATGAAATTCTATAAAAAGGTATAGTTTGCACTTTCTATAGCGAACATATAAAAAAGAGGTAGGCGTTGTAAAGAAAAATGGGCTACTACTCAGTTTTTTGAAAAATCCGATATTTCGTGCATTCTGAAGGTGCGGACTGTTCAAAAAATGAAAATTCAAAATTTTGTCATGAAATGCTATAAAAAGGTATAGTTTGCACTTTCTATAGCGAACATATGAAAAAGAGGTAGGCGTTGTAAAGAAAAATGGGCTACTGCTCAGTTCTTTGAAAAATCCGGTATTTCGTGCATTCTGAAGGTGCGGACTGTTCAAAAAATCAAAATTCAAAATTTTGTCAACAAATGCTATAAAAAGGTATAGTTTGCACTTTCTATAGCGAACATATGAAAAAGAGGTAGGCGTTGTAAAGAAAAATGGGCTACTACTCAGTTTTTTGAAAAATCCGGTATTTCGTGCATTCTGAAGGTGCGGACTGTTCAAAAATCAAAATTCAAAATTTTGTCATGAAATGCTATAAAAAGGTATAGTTTGCACTTTCTATAGCGAACATATGAAAAATAGGTAGGCGTTGTAAAGGAAAATGGGCTACTACTCAGTTTTTTGAAAAATCCGGTATTTCGTGCATTCTGAAGGTGCGTACTGTTCAAAAAATGAAAATTCAAAATTTTGTCATGAAATTCTATAAAAAGGTATAGTTTGCACTTTCTATAGCGAACATATGAAAAATAGGTAGGCGTTGTAAAGGAAAATGGGCTACTACTCAGTTTTTTGAAAAATCCGGTATTTCGTGCATTCTGAAGGTGCGGACTGTTCAAAAATCAAAATTCAAAATTTTGTCATGAAATGCTATAAAAAGGTATAGTTTGCACTTTCTATAGCGAACATATGAAAAATAGGTAGGCGTTGTAAAGGAAAATGGGCTACTACTCAGTTTTTTGAAAAATCCTGTATTTCGTGCATTCTGAAGGTGCGGACTGTTCAAAAAATCAAAATTCAAAATTTTGTCATGAAATGCTATAAAAATGTATAGTTTTCACTTTCTATAGCGAACATATGAAAAAGAGGTAGACGTTGTAAAGAAAAATGGGCTACTACTCAGTTTTTTGAAAAATCCGGTATTTCGTGCATTCTGAAGGTGCGGACTGTTCAAAAAATGAAAATTCAAAATTTTGTCATGAAATTCTATAAAAAGGTATAGTTTGCACTTTCTATAGCGAACATATAAAAAAGAGGTAGGCGTTGTAAAGAAAAATGGGCTACTACTCAGTTTTTTGAAAAATCCGGTATTTCGTGCATTCTAAAGGTGCGGACTGTTCAAAAAATCAAAATTCAAAATTTTGTCATGAAATGCTATAAAAAGGTATAGTTTGCACTTTCTATAGAGAACATATGAAAAAGAGGTAGGCGTTGTAAAGAAAAATGGGCTAGTACTCAGTTTTTTGAAAAATCCGGTATTTCGTGCATTCTGAAGGTGCGGACTGTTCAAAAAATGAAAATTCAAAATTTTGTCAAGAAATGCTATAAAAAGGTATAGTTTACACTTTCTATAGCGAACATATGAAAAAGAGGTAGGCGTTGTAAAGAAAAATGGGCTAGTACTCAGTTTTTTGAAAAATCCGGTATTTCGTGCATTCTGAAGGTGCGGACTGTTCAAAAAATCAAAATTCAAAATTTTGTCATGAAATGCTATAAAAATGTATAGTTTTCACTTTCTATAGCGAACATATGAAAAAGAGGTAGACGTTGTAAAGAAAAATGGGCTACTACTCAGTTTTTTGAAAAATCCGGTATTTCGTGCATTCTGAAGGTGCGGACTGTTCAAAAAATCAAAATTCAAAATTTTGTCATGAAATGCTATAAAAAGGTATAGTTTGCACTTTCTATAGCGAACATATGAAAAAAAGGTAGGCGTTGTAAAGAAAAATGGGCTACTACTCAGTTTTTTGAAAAATCCGGTATTTCGTGCATTCGGAAGGTGCGGACTGTTCAAAAAATCAAAATTCAAAATTTTGTCAACAAATGCTATAAAAAGGTATAGTTTGCACTTTCTATAGCGAACATATTAAAAAAAGGTAGGCGTTGTAAAGAAAAATGGGCTAGTACTCAGTTTTTTGAAAAATCCGGTATTTCGTGCATTCTGAAGGTGCGGACTGTTCAAAAAATGAAAATTAAAATTTTGTCAACAAATGCTATAAAAAGGTATAGTTTGCACTTTCTATAGCGAACATATGAAAAAGAGGTAGGCGTTGTAAAGAAAAATGGGCAAGTACTCAGTTTTTTGAAAAATCCGGTATTTCGTGCATTCTGAAGGTGCGGACTGTTCAAAAAATCAAAATTCAAAATTTTGTCAACAAATGCTATAAAAAGGTATAGTTTGCACTTTCTATAGCGAACATATGAAAAAAAGGTAGGCGTTGTAAAGAAAAATGGGCTAGTACTCAGTTTTTTGAAAAATCCGGTATTTCGTGCATTCTGAAGGTGCGGACTGTTCAAAAAATCAAAATTCAAAATTTTGTCATGAAATGCTATAAAAATGTATAGTTTTCACTTTCTATAGCGAACATATGAAAAAGAGGTAGACGTTGTAAAGAAAAATGGGCTACTACTCAGTTTTTTGAAAAATCCGGTATTTCGTGCATTCTGAAGGTGCGGACTGTTCAAAAAATCAAAATTCAAAATTTTGTCATGAAATGCTATAAAAAGGTATAGTTTGCACTTTCTATAGCGAACATATGAAAAAAAGGTAGGCGTTGTAAAGAAAAATGGGCTACTACTCAGTTTTTTGAAAAATCCGGTATTTCGTGCATTCGGAAGGTGCGGACTGTTCAAAAAATCAAAATTCAAAATTTTGTCAACAAATGCTATAAAAAGGTATAGTTTGCACTTTCTATAGCGAACATATTAAAAAAAGGTAGGCGTTGTAAAGAAAAATGGGCTAGTACTCAGTTTTTTGAAAAATCCGGTATTTCGTGCATTCTGAAGGTGCGGACTGTTCAAAAAATGAAAATTAAAATTTTGTCAACAAATGCTATAAAAAGGTATAGTTTGCACTTTCTATAGCGAACATATGAAAAAGAGGTAGGCGTTGTAAAGAAAAATGGGCAAGTACTCAGTTTTTTGAAAAATCCGGTATTTCGTGCATTCTGAAGGTGCGGACTGTTCAAAAAATCAAAATTCAAAATTTTGTCAACAAATGCTATAAAAAGGTATAGTTTGCACTTTCTATAGCGAACATATGAAAAAAAGGTAGGCGTTGTAAAGAAAAATGGGCTAGTACTCAGTTTTTTGAAAAATCCGGTATTTCGTGCATTCTGAAGGTGCGGACTGTTCAAAAAATCAAAATTCAAAATTTTGTCATGAAATGGTATAAAAAGGTATAGTTTGCACTTTCTATAGCGAACATATGAAAAAGAGGTAGGCGTTGTAAAGAAAAATGGGCTAGTACTCAGTTTTTTGAAAAATCTGGTATTTCGTGCATTCTGAAGGTGCGGACTGTTCAAAAAATGAAAATTCAAAATTTTGTCAAGAAATGCTATAAAAAGGTATAGTTTGCACTTTCTATAGGGAATATATGAAAAAGAGGTAGGCGTTGTAAAGAAAAATGGGCTACTACTCAGTTTTTTGAAAAATCCGGTATTTCGTGCATTCTGAAGGTGCGGACTGTTCAAAAAATGAAAATTCAAAATTTTGTCAAGAAATGCTATAAAAAGGTATAGTTTGCACTTTCTATAGCGAACATATGAAAAAGAGGTAGGCGTTGTAAAGAAAAATGGGCTGGTACTCAGTTTTTTGAAAAATCCGGTATTTCGTGCATTCTGAATGTACGGACTGTTCAAAAAATGAAAATTCAAAACTTTGTCAAGAAATGCTATAAAAAGGTATAGTTTGCACTTTCTATAGCGAAATTTTAAAAAGAGGTAGGCGTTGTAAAGAAAAAAAGGCTGGTACTCAGTTTTTTGAAAAATCCGGTATTTCGTGCATTCTGAAGTTGCGGACTGTTCAAAAAATGAAAATTCAAAATTTTGTCATGAAATGCTATAAAAAGGTATAGTTTGCACTTTCTATAGCGAACATATGAAAAAGAGGTAGGCGTTGTAAAGAAAAATGGGCTACTACTCAGTTTTTTGAAAAATCTGGTATTTCGTGCATTCTGAAGTTCAAAAAATCAAAATTCAAAATTTTGTCAAGAAATTCTATAAAAAGGTATAGTTTGCACTTTCTATAGCGAACATATTAAAAAGAGTTAGGCGTTGTAAAGAAAAATGGGCTAGTACTCAGTTTTTTGAAAAATCCGGTATTTCGTGCATTCTGAAGGTGCGGACTGTTCAAAAAATCAAAATTCAAAATTTTGTCATGAAATGCTATAAAAAGGTATAGTTTGCACTTTCTATAGCGAACATATGAAAAAAAGGTAGGCGTTGTAAAGAAAAATGGGCTACTACTCAGTTTTTTGAAAAATCCGGTATTTCGTGCATTCGGAAGGTGCGGACTGTTCAAAAAATCAAAATTCAAAATTTTGTCAACAAATGCTATAAAAAGGTATAGTTTGCACTTTCTATAGCGAACATATGAAAAAAAGGTAGGCGTTGTAAAGAAAAATGGGCTAGTACTCAGTTTTTTGAAAAATCCGGTATTTCGTGCATTCTGAAGGTGCGGACTGTTCAAAAAATCAAAATTCAAAATTTTGTCATGAAATGGTATAAAAAGGTATAGTTTGCACTTTCTATAGCGAACATATGAAAAAGAGGTAGGCGTTGTAAAGAAAAATGGGCTAGTACTCAGTTTTTTGAAAAATCCAGTATTTCGTGCATTCTGAAGGTGCGGACTGTTCAAAAAATCAAAATTCAAAATTTTGTCATGAAATGCTATAAAAATGTATAGTTTTCACTTTCTATAGCGAACATATGAAAAAGAGGTAGACGTTGTAAAGAAAAATGGGCTACTACTCAGTTTTTTGAAAAATCCGGTATTTCGTGCATTCTGAAGGTGCGGACTGTTCAAAAAATGAAAATTCAAAATTTTGTCATGAAATTCTATAAAAAGGTATAGTTTGCACTTTCTATAGCGAACATATAAAAAAGAGGTAGGCGTTGTAAAGAAAAATGGGCTACTACTCAGTTTTTTGAAAAATCCGGTATTTCGTGCATTCTAAAGGTGCGGACTGTTCAAAAAATGAAAATTCAAAATTTTGTCATGAAATGCTATAAAAAGGTATAGTTTGCACTTTCTATAGAGAACATATGAAAAAGAGGTAGGCGTTGTAAAGAAAAATGGGCTAGTACTCAGTTTTTTGAAAAATCCGGTATTTCGTGCATTCTGAAGGTGCGGACTGTTCAAAAAATGAAAATTCAAAATTTTGTCAAGAAATGTTATAAAAAGGTATAGTTTACACTTTCTATAGCGAACATATGAAAAAGAGGTAGGCGTTGTAAAGAAAAATGGGCTAGTACTCAGTTTTTTGAAAAATCCGGTATTTCGTGCATTCTGAAGGTGCGGACTGTTCAAAAAATCAAAATTCAAAATTTTGTCATGAAATGCTATAAAAAGGTATAGTTTGCACTTTCTATAGCGAACATATGAAAAAAAGGTAGGCGTTGTAAAGAAAAATGGGCTACTACTCAGTTTTTTGAAAAATCCGGTATTTCGTGCATTCGGAAGGTGCGGACTGTTCAAAAAATCAAAATTCAAAATTTTGTCAACAAATGCTATAAAAAGGTATAGTTTGCACTTTCTATAGCGAACATATGAAAAAAAGGTAGGCGTTGTAAAGAAAAATGGGCTAGTACTCAGTTTTTTGAAAAATCCGGTATTTCGTGCATTCTGAAGGTGCGGACTGTTCAAAAAATGAAAATTAAAATTTTGTCAACAAATGCTATAAAAAGGTATAGTTTGCACTTTCTATAGCGAACATATGAAAAAGAGGTAGGCGTTGTAAAGAAAAATGGGCAAGTACTCAGTTTTTTGAAAAATCCGGTATTTCGTGCATTCTGAAGGTGCGGACTGTTCAAAAAATCAAAATTCAAAATTTTGTCAACAAATGCTATAAAAAGGTATAGTTTGCACTTTCTATAGCGAACATATGAAAAAAAGGTAGGCGTTGTAAAGAAAAATGGGCTAGTACTCAGTTTTTTGAAAAATCCGGTATTTCGTGCATTCTGAAGGTGCGGACTGTTCAAAAAATCAAAATTCAAAATTTTGTCATGAAATGGTATAAAAAGGTATAGTTTGCACTTTCTATAGCGAACATATGAAAAAGAGGTAGGCGTTGTAAAGAAAAATGGGCTAGTACTCAGTTTTTTGAAAAATCTGGTATTTCGTGCATTCTGAAGGTGCGGACTGTTCAAAAAATGAAAATTCAAAATTTTGTCAAGAAATGCTATAAAAAGGTATAGTTTGCACTTTCTATAGGGAATATATTAAAAAGAGGTAGGCGTTGTAAAGAAAAATGGGCTACTACTCAGTTTTTTGAAAAATCCGGTATTTCGTGCATTCTGAAGGTGCGGACTGTTAAAAAAATGAAAATTCAAAATTTTGTCAAGAAATGCTATAAAAAGGTATAGTTTGCACTTTCTATAGCGAACATATGAAAAAGAGGTAGGCGTTGTAAAGAAAAATGGGCTGGTACTCAGTTTTTTGAAAAATCCGGTATTTCGTGCATTCTGAATGTACGGACTGTTCAAAAAATGAAAATTCAAAACTTTGTCAAGAAATGCTATAAAAAGGTATAGTTTGCACTTTCTATAGCGAAATTTTAAAAAGAGGTAGGCGTTGTAAAGAAAAATGGGCTGGTACTCAGTTTTTTGAAAAATCCGGTATTTCGTGCATTCTGAAGTTGCGGACTGTTCAAAAAATGAAAATTCAAAATTTTGTCATGAAATGCTATAAAAAGGTATAGTTTGCACTTTCTATAGCGAACATATGAAAAAGAGGTAGGCGTTGTAAAGAAAAATGGGCTACTACTCAGTTTTTTGAAAAATCCGGTATTTCGTGCATTCGGAAGGTGCGGACTGTTCAAAAAATCAAAATTCAAAATTTTGTCAACAAATGCTATAAAAAGGTATAGTTTGCACTTTCTATAGCGAACATATGAAAAAAAGGTAGGCGTTGTAAAGAAAAATGGGCTAGTACTCAGTTTTTTGAAAAATCCGGTATTTCGTGCATTCTGAAGGTGCGGACTGTTCAAAAAATCAAAATTCAAAATTTTGTCATGAAATGGTATAAAAAGGTATAGTTTGCACTTTCTATAGCGAACATATGAAAAAGAGGTAGGCGTTGTAAAGAAAAATGGGCTAGTACTCAGTTTTTTGAAAAATCTGGTATTTCGTGCATTCTGAAGGTGCGGACTGTTCAAAAAATGAAAATTCAAAATTTTGTCAAGAAATGCTATAAAAAGGTATAGTTTGCACTTTCTATAGGGAATATATGAAAAAGAGGTAGGCGTTGTAAAGAAAAATGGGCTACTACTCAGTTTTTTGAAAAATCCGGTATTTCGTGCATTCTGAAGGTGCGGACTGTTCAAAAAATGAAAATTCAAAATTTTGTCAAGAAATGCTATAAAAAGGTATAGTTTGCACTTTCTATAGCGAACATATGAAAAAGAGGTAGGCGTTGTAAAGAAAAATGGGCTGGTACTCAGTTTTTTGAAAAATCCGGTATTTCGTGCATTCTGAATGTACGGACTGTTCAAAAAATGAAAATTCAAAACTTTGTCAAGAAATGCTATAAAAAGGTATAGTTTGCACTTTCTATAGCGAAATTTTAAAAAGAGGTAGGCGTTGTAAAGAAAAATGGGCTGGTACTCAGTTTTTTGAAAAATCCGGTATTTCGTGCATTCTGAAGGTGCGGACTGTTCAAAAAATGAAAATTCAAAATTTTGTCATGAAATGCTATAAAAAGGTATAGTTTGCACTTTCTATAGCGAACATATGAAAAAGAGGTAGGCGTTGTAAAGAAAAATGGGCTACTACTCAGTTTTTTGAAAAATCTGGTATTTCGTGCATTCTGAAGTTCAAAAAATCAAAATTCAAAATTTTGTCAAGAAATTCTATAAAAAGGTATAGTTTGCACTTTCTATAGCGAACATATTAAAAAGAGTTAGGCGTTGTAAAGAAAAATGGGCTAGTACTCAGTTTTTTGAAAAATCCGGTATTTCGTGCATTCTGAAGGTGCGGACTGTTCAAAAAATCAAAATTCAAAATTTTGTCATGAAATGCTATAAAAAGGTATAGTTTGCACTTTCTATAGCGAACATATGAAAAAAAGGTAGGCGTTGTAAAGAAAAATGGGCTACTACTCAGTTTTTTGAAAAATCCGGTATTTCGTGCATTCTGAAGGTGCGGACTGTTCAAAAAATCAAAATTCAAAATTTTGTCATGAAATTCTATAAAAAGGTATAGTTTGCACTTTCTATAGCGAACATATAAAAAAGAGGTAGGCGTTGTAAAGAAAAATGGGCTACTACTCAGTTTTTTGAAAAATCCGGTATTTCGTGCATTCTGAAGGTGCGGACTGTTCAAAAAATCAAAATTCAAAATTTTGTCATGAAATGCTATAAAAAGGTATAGTTTGCACTTTCTATAGAGAACATATGAAAAAGAGGTAGGCGTTGTAAAGAAAAATGGGCTAGTATTCAGTTTTTTGAAAAATCCGGTATTTCGTGCATTCTGAAGGTGCGGACTGTTCAAAAAATGAAAATTAAAATTTTGTCAACAAATGCTATAAAAAGGTATAGTTTGCACTTTCTATAGCGAACATATGAAAAAGAGGTAGGCGTTGTAAAGAAAAATGGGCAAGTACTCAGTTTTTTGAAAAATCCGGTATTTCGTGTATTCTGAAGGTGCGGACTGTTCAAAAAATCAAAATTCAAAATTTTGTCAACAAATGCTATAAAAAGGTATAGTTGTCACTTTCTATAGCGAACATATGAAAAAAAGGTAGGCGTTGTAAAGAAAAATGGGCTAGTACTCAGTTTTTTGAAAAATCCGGTATTTCGTGCATTCTGAAGGTGCGGACTATTCAAAAAATCAAAATTCAAAATTTTGTCATGAAATGGTATAAAAAGGTATAGTTTGCACTTTCTATAGCGAACATATGAAAAAGAGGTAGGCGTTGTAAAGAAAAATGGGCTAGTACTCAGTTTTTTGAAAAATCTGGTATTTCGTGCATTCTGAAGGTGCGGACTGTTCAAAAAATGAAAATTCAAAATTTTGTCAAGAAATGCTATAAAAAGGTATAGTTTGCACTTTCTATAGGGAACATATGAAAAAGAGGTAGGCGTTGTAAAAAAAAATGGGCTACTACTCAGTTTTTTGAAAAATCCGGTATTTCGTGCATTCTGAAGGTGCGGACTGTTCAAAAAATGAAAATTCAAAATTTTGTCAAGAAATGCTATAAAAAGGTATAGTTTGCACTTTCTATAGCGAACATATGAAAAAGAGGTAGGCGTTGTAAAGAAAAATGGGCTGGTACTCAGTTTTTTGAAAAATCCGGTATTTCGTGCATTCTGAATGTACGGACTGTTCAAAAAATGAAAATTCAAAACTTTGTCAAGAAATGCTATAAAAAGGTATAGTTTGCACTTTCTATAGCGAAATTTTAAAAAGAGGTAGGCGTTGTAAAGAAAAATGGGCTGGTACTCAGTTTTTTGAAAAATCCGGTATTTCGTGCATTCTGAAGGTGCGGACTGTTCAAAAAATGAAAATTCAAAATTTTGTCATGAAATGCTATAAAAAGGTATAGTTTGCACTTTCTATAGCGAACATATGAAAAAGAGGTAGGCGTTGTAAAGAAAAATGGGCTACTACTCAGTTTTTTGAAAAATCTGGTATTTCGTGCATTCTGAAGTTCAAAAAATCAAAATTCAAAATTTTGTCAAGAAATTCTATAAAAAGGTATAGTTTGCACTTTCTATAGCGAACATATTAAAAAGAGTTAGGCGTTGTAAAGAAAAATGGGCTAGTACTCAGTTTTTTGAAAAATCCGGTATTTCGTGCATTCTGAAGGTGCGGACTGTTCAAAAAATCAAAATTCAAAATTTTGTCATGAAATGCTATAAAAAGGTATAGTTTGCACTTTCTATAGCGAACATATGAAAAAAAGGTAGGCGTTGTAAAGAAAAATGGGCTACTACTCAGTTTTTTGAAAAATCCGGTATTTCGTGCATTCGGAAGGTGCGGACTGTTCAAAAAATCAAAATTCAAAATTTTGTCATGAAATGCTATAAAAAGGTATAGTTTGCACTTTCTATAGCGAACATATGAAAAAAAGGTAGGCGTTGTAAAGAAAAATGGGCTACTACTCAGTTTTTTGAAAAATCCGGTATTTCGTGCATTCGGAAGGTGCGGACTGTTCAAAAAATCAAAATTCAAAATTTTGTCAACAAATGCTATAAAAAGGTATAGTTTGCACTTTCTATAGCGAACATATGAAAAAAAGGTAGGCGTTGTAAAGAAAAATGGGCTAGTACTCAGTTTTTTGAAAAATCCGGTATTTCGTGCATTCTGAAGGTGCGGACTGTTCAAAAAATCAAAATTCAAAATTTTGTCATGAAATGGTATAAAAAGGTATAGTTTGCACTTTCTATAGCGAACATATGAAAAAGAGGTAGGCGTTGTAAAGAAAAATGGGCTAGTACTCAGTTTTTTGAAAAATCTGGTATTTCGTGCATTCTGAAGGTGCGGACTGTTCAAAAAATGAAAATTCAAAATTTTGTCAAGAAATGCTATAAAAAGGTATAGTTTGCACTTTCTATAGGGAATATATGAAAAAGAGGTAGGCGTTGTAAAGAAAAATGGGCTACTACTCAGTTTTTTGAAAAATCCGGTATTTCGTGCATTCTGAAGGTGCGGACTGTTCAAAAAATGAAAATTCAAAATTTTGTCAAGAAATGCTATAAAAAGGTATAGTTTGCACTTTCTATAGCGAACATATGAAAAAGAGGTAGGCGTTGTAAAGAAAAATGGGCTGGTACTCAGTTTTTTGAAAAATCCGGTATTTCGTGCATTCTGAATGTACGGACTGTTCAAAAAATGAAAATTCAAAACTTTGTCAAGAAATGCTATAAAAAGGTATAGTTTGCACTTTCTATAGCGAAATTTTAAAAAGAGGTAGGCGTTGTAAAGAAAAATGGGCTGGTACTCAGTTTTTTGAAAAATCCGGTATTTCGTGCATTCTGAAGGTGCGGACTGTTCAAAAAATGAAAATTCAAAATTTTGTCATGAAATGCTATAAAAAGGTATAGTTTGCACTTTCTATAGCGAACATATGAAAAAGAGGTAGGCGTTGTAAAGAAAAATGGGCTACTACTCAGTTTTTTGAAAAATCTGGTATTTCGTGCATTCTGAAGTTCAAAAAATCAAAATTCAAAATTTTGTCAAGAAATTCTATAAAAAGGTATAGTTTGCACTTTCTATAGCGAACATATTAAAAAGAGTTAGGCGTTGTAAAGAAAAATGGGCTAGTACTCAGTTTTTTGAAAAATCCGGTATTTCGTGCATTCTGAAGGTGCGGACTGTTCAAAAAATCAAAATTCAAAATTTTGTCATGAAATGCTATAAAAAGGTATAGTTTGCACTTTCTATAGCGAACATATGAAAAAAAGGTAGGCGTTGTAAAGAAAAATGGGCTACTACTCAGTTTTTTGAAAAATCCGGTATTTCGTGCATTCGGAAGGTGCGGACTGTTCAAAAAATCAAAATTCAAAATTTTGTCAACAAATGCTATAAAAAGGTATAGTTTGCACTTTCTATAGCGAACATATTAAAAAGAGTTAGGCGTTGTAAAGAAAAATGGGCTAGTACTCAGTTTTTTGAAAAATCCGGTATTTCGTGCATTCTGAAGGTGCGGACTGTTCAAAAAATCAAAATTCAAAATTTTGTCATGAAATGCTATAAAAAGGTATAGTTTGCACTTTCTATAGCGAACATATGAAAAAAAGGTAGGCGTTGTAAAGAAAAATGGGCTACTACTCAGTTTTTTGAAAAATCCGGTATTTCGTGCATTCGGAAGGTGCGGACTGTTCAAAAAATCAAAATTCAAAATTTTGTCAACAAATGCTATAAAAAGGTATAGTTTGCACTTTCTATAGCGAACATATGAAAAAAAGGTAGGCGTTGTAAAGAAAAATGGGCTAGTACTCAGTTTTTTGAAAAATCCGGTATTTCGTGCATTCTGAAGGTGCGGACTGTTCAAAAAATCAAAATTCAAAATTTTGTCATGAAATGGTATAAAAAGGTATAGTTTGCACTTTCTATAGCGAACATATGAAAAAGAGGTAGGCGTTGTAAAGAAAAATGGGCTAGTACTCAGTTTTTTGAAAAATCTGGTATTTCGTGCATTCTGAAGGTGCGGACTGTTCAAAAAATGAAAATTCAAAAATTTGTCAAGAAATGCTATAAAAAGGTATAGTTTGCACTTTCTATAGGGAATATATGAAAAAGAGGTAGGCGTTGTAAAGAAAAATGGGCTACTACTCAGTTTTTTGAAAAATCCGGTATTTCGTGCATTCTGAAGGTGCGGACTGTTCAAAAAATGAAAATTCAAAATTTTGTCAAGAAATGCTATAAAAAGGTATAGTTTGCACTTTCTATAGCGAACATATGAAAAAGAGGTAGGCGTTGTAAAGAAAAATGGGCTGGTACTCAGTTTTTTGAAAAATCCGGTATTTCGTGCATTCTGAATGTACGGACTGTTCAAAAAATGAAAATTCAAAACTTTGTCAAGAAATGCTATAAAAAGGTATAGTTTGCACTTTCTATAGCGAAATTTTAAAAAGAGGTAGGCGTTGTAAAGAAAAATGGGCTGGTACTCAGTTTTTTGAAAAATCCGGTATTTCGTGCATTCTGAAGGTGCGGACTGTTCAAAAAATGAAAATTCAAAATTTTGTCATGAAATGCTATAAAAAGGTATAGTTTGCACTTTCTATAGCGAACATATGAAAAAGAGGTAGGCGTTGTAAAGAAAAATGGGCTACTACTCAGTTTTTTGAAAAATCTGGTATTTCGTGCATTCTGAAGTTCAAAAAATCAAAATTCAAAATTTTGTCAAGAAATTCTATAAAAAGGTATAGTTTGCACTTTCTATAGCGAACATATTAAAAAGAGTTAGGCGTTGTAAAGAAAAATGGGCTAGTACTCAGTTTTTTGAAAAATCCGGTATTTCGTGCATTCTGAAGGTGCGGACTGTTCAAAAAATCAAAATTCAAAATTTTGTCATGAAATGCTATAAAAAGGTATAGTTTGCACTTTCTATAGCGAACATATGAAAAAAAGGTAGGCGTTGTAAAGAAAAATGGGCTACTACTCAGTTTTTTGAAAAATCCGGTATTTCGTGCATTCGGAAGGTGCGGACTGTTCAAAAAATCAAAATTCAAAATTTTGTCAACAAATGCTATAAAAAGGTATAGTTTGCACTTTCTATAGCGAACATATGAAAAAAAGGTAGGCGTTGTAAAGAAAAATGGGCTAGTACTCAGTTTTTTGAAAAATCCGGTATTTCGTGCATTCTGAAGGTGCGGACTGTTCAAAAAATCAAAATTCAAAATTTTGTCATGAAATGGTATAAAAAGGTATAGTTTGCACTTTCTATAGCGAACATATGAAAAAGAGGTAGGCGTTGTAAAGAAAAATGGGCTAGTACTCAGTTTTTTGAAAAATCTGGTATTTCGTGCATTCTGAAGGTGCGGACTGTTCAAAAAATGAAAATTCAAAATTTTGTCAAGAAATGCTATAAAAAGGTATAGTTTGCACTTTCTATAGGGAATATATGAAAAAGAGGTAGGCGTTGTAAAGAAAAATGGGCTACTACTCAGTTTTTTGAAAAATCCGGTATTTCGTGCATTCTGAAGGTGCGGACTGTTCAAAAAATGAAAATTCAAAATTTTGTAAAGAAATGCTATAAAAAGGTATAGTTTGCACTTTCTATAGCGAACATATGAAAAAGAGGTAGGCGTTGTAAAGAAAAATGGGCTGGTACTCAGTTTTTTGAAAAATCCGGTATTTCGTGCATTCTGAATGTACGGACTGTTCAAAAAATGAAAATTCAAAACTTTGTCAAGAAATGCTATAAAAAGGTATAGTTTGCACTTTCTATAGCGAAATTTTAAAAAGAGGTAGGCGTTGTAAAGAAAAATGGGCTGGTACTCAGTTTTTTGAAAAATCCGGTATTTCGTGCATTCTGAAGGTGCGGACTGTTCAAAAAATGAAAATTCAAAATTTTGTCATGAAATGGTATAAAAAGGTATAGTTTGCACTTTCTATAGCGAACATATGAAAAAGAGGTAGGCGTTGTAAAGAAAAATGGGCTACTACTCAGTTTTTTGAAAAATCTGGTATTTCGTGCATTCTGAAGTTCAAAAAATCAAAATTCAAAATTTTGTCAAGAAATTCTATAAAAAGGTATAGTTTGCACTTTCTATAGCGAACATATTAAAAAGAGTTAGGCGTTGTAAAGAAAAATGGGCTAGTACTCAGTTTTTTGAAAAATCCGGTATTTCGTGCATTCTGAAGGTGCGGACTGTTCAAAAAATCAAAATTCAAAATTTTGTCATGAAATGCTATAAAAAGGTATAGTTTGCACTTTCTATAGCGAACATATGAAAAAAAGGTAGGCGTTGTAAAGAAAAATGGGCTACTACTCAGTTTTTTGAAAATCCGGTATTTCGTGCATTCTGAAGGTGCGGACTGTTCAAAAAATCAAAATTCAAAATTTTGTCATGAAATTCTATAAAAAGGTATAGTTTGCACTTTCTATAGCGAACATATAAAAAAGAGGTAGGCGTTGTAAAGAAAAATGGGCTACTACTCAGTTTTTTAAAAATCCGGTATTTCGTGCATTCTGAAGGTGCGGACTGTTCAAAAAATCAAAATTCAAAATTTTGTCATGAAATGCTATAAAAAGGTATAGTTTGCACTTTCTATAGAGAACATATGAAAAAGAGGTAGGCGTTGTAAAGAAAAATGGGCTAGTATTCAGTTTTTTGAAAAATCCGGTATTTCGTGCATTCTGAAGGTGCGGACTGTTCAAAAAATGAAAATTAAAATTTTGTCAACAAATGCTATAAAAAGGTATAGTTTGCACTTTCTATAGCGAACATATGAAAAAGAGGTAGGCGTTGTAAAGAAAAATGGGCAAGTACTCAGTTTTTTGAAAAATCCGGTATTTCGTGTATTCTGAAGGTGCGGACTGTTCAAAAAATCAAAATTCAAAATTTTGTCAACAAATGCTATAAAAAGGTATAGTTTGCACTTTCTATAGCGAACATATGAAAAAAAGGTAGGCGTTGTAAAGAAAAATGGGCTAGTACTCAGTTTTTTGAAAAATCCGGTATTTCGTGCATTCTGAAGGTGCGGACTGTTCAAAAAATCAAAATTCAAAATTTTGTCATGAAATGGTATAAAAAGGTATAGTTTGCACTTTCTATAGCGAACATATGAAAAAGAGGTAGGCGTTGTAAAGAAAAATGGGCTAGTACTCAGTTTTTTGAAAAATCTGGTATTTCGTGCATTCTGAAGGTGCGGACTGTTCAAAAAATGAAAATTCAAAATTTTGTCAAGAAATGCTATAAAAAGGTATAGTTTGCACTTTCTATAGGGAACATATGAAAAAGAGGTAGGCGTTGTAAAGAAAAATGGGCTACTACTCAGTTTTTTGAAAAATCCGGTATTTCGTGCATTCTGAAGGTGCGGACTGTTCAAAAAATGAAAATTCAAAATTTTGTCAAGAAATGCTATAAAAAGGTATAGTTTGCACTTTCTATAGCGAACATATGAAAAAGAGGTAGGCGTTGTAAAGAAAAATGGGCTGGTACTCAGTTTTTTGAAAAATCCGGTATTTCGTGCATTCTGAATGTACGGACTGTTCAAAAAATGAAAATTCAAAACTTTGTCAAGAAATGCTATAAAAAGGTATAGTTTGCACTTTCTATAGCGAAATTTTAAAAAGAGGTAGGCGTTGTAAAGAAAAATGGGCTGGTACTCAGTTTTTTGAAAAATCCGGTATTTCGTGCATTCTGAAGGTGCGGACTGTTCAAAAAATGAAAATTCAAAATTTTGTCATGAAATGCTATAAAAAGGTATAGTTTGCACTTTCTATAGCGAACATATGAAAAAGAGGTAGGCGTTGTAAAGAAAAATGGGCTACTACTCAGTTTTTTGAAAAATCTGGTATTTCGTGCATTCTGAAGTTCAAAAAATCAAAATTCAAAATTTTGTCAAGAAATTCTATAAAAAGGTATAGTTTGCACTTTCTATAGCGAACATATTAAAAAGAGTTAGGCGTTGTAAAGAAAAATGGGCTAGTACTCAGTTTTTTGAAAAATCCGGTATTTCGTGCATTCTGAAGGTGCGGACTGTTAAAAAAATCAAAATTCAAAATTTTGTCATGAAATGCTATAAAAAGGTATAGTTTGCACTTTCTATAGCGAACATATGAAAAAAAGGTAGGCGTTGTAAAGAAAAATGGGCTACTACTCAGTTTTTTGAAAAATCCGGTATTTCGTGCATTCTGAAGGTGCGGACTGTTCAAAAAATCAAAATTCAAAATTTTGTCAACAAATGCTATAAAAAGGTATAGTTTGCACTTTCTATAGCGAACATATGAAAAAAAGGTAGGCGTTGTAAAGAAAAATGGGCTAGTACTCAGTTTTTTGATAAATCCGGTATTTCGTGCATTCTGAAGGTGCGGACTGTTCAAAAAATCAAAATTCAAAATTTTGTCAAGAAATGCTATAAAAAGGTATAGTTTGCACTTTCTATAGGGAACATATGAAAAAGAGGTAGGCGTTGTAAAGAAAAATGGGCTAGTACTCAGTTTTTTGAAAAATCCGGTATTTCGTGCATTCTGAAGGTGCGGACTGTTCAAAAAATGAAAATTCAAAATTTTGTAAAGAAATGCTATAAAAAGGTATAGTTTGCACTTTCTATAGCGAAAATATGAAAAAGAGGTAGGCGTTGTAAAGAAAAATGGGCTACTGCTCAGTTTTTTGAAAAATCCGGTATTTCGTGCATTCTGAAGGTGCGGGGCGGGCTGTTCAAAAAATGAAAATTCAAAATTTTGTCAAGAAATGCTATAAAAATATATAGTTTGCACTTTCTATAGCGAACATATGAAAAAGATGTAGGCGTTGTAAAGAAAAATGGGCTAGTACTCAGTTTTTTGAAAAATCCGGTATTTCGTGCATTCTGAAGGTGCGGACTGTTCAAAAAATGAAAATTAAAATTTTGTCAACAAATGCTATAAAAAGGTATAGTTTGCACTTTCTATAGCGAACATATGAAAAAGAGGTAGGCGTTGTAAAGAAAAATGGGCAAGTACTCAGTTTTTTGAAAAATCCGGTATTTCGTGTATTCTGAAGGTGCGGACTGTTCAAAAAATCAAAATTCAAAATTTTGTCAACAAATGCTATAAAAAGGTATAGTTTGCACTTTCTATAGCGAACATATGAAAAAAAGGTAGGCGTTGTAAAGAAAAATGGGCTAGTACTCAGTTTTTTGAAAAATCCGGTATTTCGTGCATTCTGAAGGTGCGGACTGTTCAAAAAATCAAAATTCAAAATTTTGTCATGAAATGGTATAAAAAGGTATAGTTTGCACTTTCTATAGCGAACATATGAAAAAGAGGTAGGCGTTGTAAAGAAAAATGGGCTAGTACTCAGTTTTTTGAAAAATCTGGTATTTCGTGCATTCTGAAGGTGCGGACTGTTCAAAAAATGAAAATTCAAAATTTTGTCAAGAAATGCTATAAAAAGGTATAGTTTGCACTTTCTATAGGGAACATATGAAAAAGAGGTAGGCGTTGTAAAGAAAAATGGGCTACTACTCAGTTTTTTGAAAAATCCGGTATTTCGTGCATTCTGAAGGTGCGGACTGTTCAAAAAATGAAAATTCAAAATTTTGTCAAGAAATGCTATAAAAAGGTATAGTTTGCACTTTCTATAGCGAACATATGAAAAAGAGGTAGGCGTTGTAAAGAAAAATGGGCTGGTACTCAGTTTTTTGAAAAATCCGGTATTTCGTGCATTCTGAATGTACGGACTGTTCAAAAAATGAAAATTCAAAACTTTGTCAAGAAATGCTATAAAAAGGTATAGTTTGCACTTTCTATAGCGAAATTTTAAAAGAGGTAGGCGTTGTAAAGAAAAATGGGCTGGTACTCAGTTTTTGAAAAATCCGGTATTTCGTGCATTCTGAAGGTGCGGACTGTTCAAAAAATGAAAATTCAAAATTTTGTCATGAAATGCTATAAAAAGGTATAGTTTGCACTTTCTATAGCGAACATATGAAAAAGAGGTAGGCGTTGTAAAGAAAAATGGGCTACTACTCAGTTTTTTGAAAAATCTGGTATTTCGTGCATTCTGAAGTTCAAAAAATCAAAATTCAAAATTTTGTCAAGAAATTCTATAAAAAGGTATAGTTTGAACTTTCTATAGCGAACATATTAAAAAGAGTTAGGCGTTGTAAAGAAAAATGGGCTAGTACTCAGTTTTTTGAAAAATCCGGTATTTCGTGCATTCTGAAGGTGCGGACTGTTAGAAAAATCAAAATTCAAATTTTTGTCATGAAATGCTATAAAAAAGTATAGTTTGCACTTTCTATAGCGAACATATGAAAAAAAGGTAGGCGTTGTAAAGAAAAATGGGCTACTACTCAGTTTTTTGAAAAATCCGGTATTTCGTGCATTCTGAAGGTGCGGACTGTTCAAAAAATCAAAATTCAAAATTTTGTCAACAAATGCTATAAAAAGGTATAGTTTGCACTTTCTATAGCGAACATATGAAAAAAAGGTAGGCGTTGTAAAGAAAAATGGGCTAGTACTCAGTTTTTTGAAAAATCCGGTATTTCGTGCATTCTGAATGTACGGACTGTTCAAAAAATGAAAATTCAAAACTTTGTCAAGAAATGCTATAAAAAGGTATAGTTTGCACTTTCTATAGCGAAATTTTAAAAGAGGTAGGCGTTGTAAAGAAAAATGGGCTGGTACTCAGTTTTTTGAAAAATCCGGTATTTCGTGCATTCTGAAGGTGCGGACTGTTCAAAAAATGAAAATTCAAAATTTTGTCATGAAATGCTATAAAAAGGTATAGTTTGCACTTTCTATAGCGAACATATGAAAAAGAGGTAGGCGTTGTAAAGAAAAATGGGCTACTACTCAGTTTTTTGAAAAATCTGGTATTTCGTGCATTCTGAAGTTCAAAAAATCAAAATTCAAAATTTTGTCAAGAAATTCTATAAAAAGGTATAGTTTGCACTTTCTATAGCGAACATATTAAAAAGAGTTAGGCGTTGTAAAGAAAAATGGGCTCGTACTCAGTTTTTTGAAAAATCCGGTATTTCGTGCATTCTGAAGGTGCGGACTGTTCAAAAAATCAAAATTCAAAATTTTGTCATGAAATGCTATAAAAAGGTATAGTTTGCACTTTCTATAGCGAACATATGAAAAAAGGTAGGCGTTGTAAAGAAAAATGGGCTACTACTCAGTTTTTTGAAAAATCCGGTATTTCGTGCATTCTGAAGGTGCGGACTGTTCAAAAAATCAAAATTCAAAATTTTGTCAACAAATGCTATAAAAAGGTATAGTTTGCACTTTCTATAGCGAACATATGAAAAAAAGGTAGGCGTTGTAAAGAAAAATGGGCTAGTACTCAGTTTTTTGAAAAATCCGGTATTTCGTGCATTCTGAAGGTGCGGACTGTTCAAAAAATCAAAATTCAAAATTTTGTCATGAAATGCTATAAAAAGGTATAGTTTGCACTTTCTATAGCGAACATATGAAAAAGAGGTAGGCGTTGTAAAGAAAAATGGGCTAGTACTCAGTTTTTTGAAAAATCTGGTATTTCGTGCATTCTGAAGGTGCGGACTGTTCAAAAAATAAAAATTCAAAATTTTGTCAAGAAATGCTATAAAAAGGTATAGTTTGCACTTTCTATAGGGAACATATGAAAAAGAGGTAGGCGTTGTAAAGAAAAATGGGCTAGTACTCAGTTTTTTGAAAAATCCGGTATTTCGTGCATTCTGAAGGTGCGGACTGTTCAAAAAATGAAAATTCAAAATTTTGTCAAGAAATGCTATAAAAAGGTATAGTTTGCACTTTCTATAGCGAAAATATGAAAAAGAGGTAGGCGTTGTAAAGAAAAATGGGCTACTGCTCAGTTTTTTGAAAAATCCAGTATTTCGTGCATTCTGAAGGTGCGGGGCGGGCTGTTCAAAAAATGAAAATTCAAAATTTTGTCAAGAAATGCTATAAAAAGGTATAGTTTGCACTTTCTATAGCGAACATATGAAAAAGAGATAGGCGTTGTAAAGAAAAATGGGCTAGTACTCAGTTTTTTGAAAAATCCGGTATTTCGTGCATTTTGAAGGTGCGGACTGTTCAAAAAATCAAAATTCAAAATTTTGTCAACAAATGCTATAAAAAGGCATAGTTTGCACTTTCTATAGCGAACATATGAAAAAGAGGTAGGCGTTGTAAAGAAAAATGGGCTAGTACTCAGTTTTTTGAAAAATCCGGTATTTCGTGCATTCTGAAGGTGTGGACTGCTCAAAAAATCAAAATTCAAAATTTTGTCATGAAATGCTATAAAAAGGTATAGTTTGCACTTTTTATAGCGAACATATGAAAAAGAGGTAGGCGTTGTAAAGAAAAATGGGCTAGTACTCAGTTTTTTGAAAAATCCGGTATTTCGTGCGTTCTGAAGGTGCGGACTGTTCAAAAATGAAATTCAAAATTTTGTCATGAAATGCTATAAAAAGGTATAGTTTGCACTTTCTATAGCGAACATATGAAAAAGAGATAGGCGTTGTAAGAAAAATGGGCTAGTACTCAGTTTTTTTAAAAATCCGGTATTTCGTGCATTCTGAAGGTGCGGACTGTTCAAAAAATCAAAATTCAAAATTTTGTCAAGAAATGCTATAAAAAAGGTATAGTTTGCACTTTCTATAGCGAACATATGAAAAAGAGGTAGGCGTTGTAAAGAAAAATGGGCTACTACTCAGTTTTTTGAAAATCCGGTATTTCGTACATTCTGAAGGTGCGGACTGTTCAAAAAATCAAAATTCAAAATTTTGTCAACAAATGCTATAAAAAGGTATAGTTTGCACTTTCTATAGCGAACATATGAAAAAGAGGTAGGCGTTGTAAAGAAAAATGGGCTACTACTCAGTTTTTTGAAAAATCCGGTATTTCGTACATTCTGAAGGTGCGGACTGTTCAAAAATCAAAATTCAAAATTTTATCAACAAATGCTATAAAAAGGTATAGTTTGCACTTTCTATAGCGAAAATATGAAAAAGAGGTAGGCGTTGTAAAGAAAAATGGGCTACTGCTCAGTTTTTTGAAAAATCCGGTATTTCGTGCATTCTGAAGGTGCAGGGCGGGCTGTTCAAAAATGAAAATTCAAAATTTTGTCAAGAAATGCTATAAAAAGGTATAGTTTGCACTTTCTATAGCGAACATATGAAAAAGAGGTAGGCGTTGTAAAGAAAAATGGGCTAGTACTCAGTTTTTTGAAAAATCCGGTATTTCGTGCATTCTGAAGGTGCGGACTGTTCAAAAAATCAAAATTCAAAATTTTGTCAACAAATGCTATAAAAAGGCATAGTTTGCACTTTCTATAGCGAACATATGAAAAAGAGGTAGGCGTTGTAAAGAAAAATGGGCTAGTACTCAGTTTTTGAAAAATCCGGTATTTCGTGCATTCTGAAGGTGCGGACTGTTCAAAAAATGAAAATTCAAAATTTTGTCAAGAAATGCTATAAAAAGGTATAGTTTGCACTTTCTATAGCGAAAATATGAAAAAGAGGTAGGCGTTGTAAAGAAAAATGGGCTACTGCTCAGTTTTTTGAAAAATCCGGTATTTCGTGCATTCTGAAGGTGCGGACTGTTCAAAAATCAAAATTCAAAATTTTGTTATGAAATGCTATAAAAAGTTATAGTTTGCACTTTCTATAGCGAACATATGAAAAAGAGGTAGGCGTTGTAAAGAAAAATGGGCTAGTACTCAGTTTTTTGAAAAATCCGGTATTTCGTACATTCTGAAGGTGCGGACTGTTCAAAAAATCAAAATTCAAAATTTTGTCATGAAATGCTATAAAAAGGTATAGTTTGCACTTTCTATAGCGAATATATGAAAAAGAGGTAGGCGTTGTAAAGAAAAATGGGCTAGTACTCGATTTTTTGAAAAATCCGGTATTTCGTGCATTCTGAAGGTGCGGACTGTTCAAAAAATCAAAATTCAAAATTTTGTCATTAAATGCTATAAAAAGGTATAGTTTGCACTTTCTATAGCGAACATATGAAAAAGAGGTAGGCGTTGTAAAGAAAAATGGGCTACTACTCAGTTTTTGAAAAATCCGGTATTTCGTGCATTCTGAAGGTGCGGACTGTTCAAAAAATGAAAATTCAAAATTTTGTCAAGAAATGCTATAAAAAGGTATAGTTTGCACTTTCTATAGCGAAAATATGAAAAAGAGGTAGGCGTTGTAAAGAAAAATGGGCTACTGCTCAGTTTTTTGAAAAATCCGGTATTTCGTGCATTCTGAAGGTGCGGACTGTTCAAAAATCAAAATTCAAAATTTTGTCATGAAATGCTATAAAAAGGTATAGTTTGCACTTTCTATAGCGAACATATGAAAAAGAGGTAGGCGTTGTAAAGAAAAATGGGCTAGTACTCAGTTTATTGAAAAATTCGGTATTTCGTGCATTCTGAAGGTGCGGACTGTTCAAAAAATGAAAATTCAAAATTTTGTCAAGAAATGCTATAAAAAGGTATAGTTTGCACTTTCTATAGGAAACATATGAAAAAGAGGTAGGCGTTGTAAAGAAAAATGGGCTACTGCTCAGTTTTTTGAAAAATCCGGAATTTCGTGCATTCTGAAGGTGCGGGCTGTTCAAAAAATGAAAATTCAAAATTTTGTCAAGAAATGCTATAAAAAGGTATAGTTTGCACTTTCTATAGCGAACATATGAAAAAGAGGTAGGCGTTGTAAAGAAAAATGGGCTTGTACTCAGTTTTTTGAAAAATCCGGTATTTCGTGCATTCTGAAGGTGCGGACTGTTCAAAAAATCAAAATTCAAAATTTTGTCAACAAATGCTATAAAAAGGCATAGTTTGCACTTTCTATAGCGAACATATGAAAAAGAGGTAGGCGTTGTAAAGAAAAATGGGCTAGTACTCAGTTTTTTGAAAAATCCGGTATTTCGTGCATTCTGAAGGTGCGGACTGTTCAAAAAATCAAAATTCAAAATTTTGTCATGAAATGCTATAAAAAGGTATAGTTTGCACTTTTTATAGCGAACATATGAAAAAGAGGTAGGCGTTGTAAAGAAAAATGGGCTAGTACTCAGTTTTTTGAAAAATCCGGTATTTCGTGCGTTCTGAAAGTGCGGACTGTTCAAAAAATGAAAATTCAAAATTTTGTCATGAAATGCTATAAAAAGGTATAGTTTGCACTTTCTATAGCGAACATATGAAAAAGAGGTAGGCGTTGTAAAGAAAAATGGGCTAGTACTCAGTTTTTTGAAAAATCCGGTATTTCGTGCATTCTGAAGGTGCGGACTGTTCAAAAAATCAAAATTCAAAATTTTGTCAAGAAATGCTATAAAAAAGGTATAGTTTGCACTTTCTATAGCGAACATATGAAAAAGAGGTAGGCGTTGTAAAGAAAAATGGGCTACTACTCAGTTTTTTGAAAAATCCGGTATTTCGTGCATTCTGAAGGTGCGGACTGTTCAAAAAATCAAAATTCAAAATTTTGTCAACAAATGCTATAAAAAGGTATAGTTTGCACTTTCTATAGCGAACATATGAAAAAAAGGTAGGCGTTGTAAAGAAAAATGGGCTAGTACTCAGTTTTTTGAAAAATCCGGTATTTCGTGCATTCTGAAGGTGCGGACTGTTCAAAAAATCAAAATTCAAAATTTTGTCATGAAATGCTATAAAAAGGTATAGTTTGCACTTTCTATAGCGAACATATGTAAAAAAGGTAGGCGTTGTAAAGAAAAATGGGCTAGTACTCAGTTTTTTGAAAAATCTGGTATTTCGTGCATTCTGAAGGTGCGGACTGTTCAAAAAATCAAAATTCAAAATTTTGTCATGAAATGCTATAAAAAGGTATAGTTTGCACTTTCTATAGCGAACATATGAAAAAGAGGTAGGCGTTGTAAAGAAAAATGGGCTAGTACTCAGTTTTTTGAAAAATCTGGTATTTCGTGCATTCTGAAGGTGCGGACTGTTCAAAAAATAAAAATTCAAAATTTTGTCAAGAAATGCTATAAAAAGGTATAGTTTGCACTTTCTATAGGGAACATATGAAAAAGAGGTAGGCGTTGTAAAGAAAAATGGGCTAGTACTCAGTTTTTTGAAAAATCCGGTATTTCGTGCATTCTGAAGGTGCGGACTGTTCAAAAAATGAAAATTCAAAATTTTGTCAAGAAATGCTATAAAAAGGTATAGTTTGCACTTTCTATAGCGAAAATATGAAAAAGAGGTAGGCGTTGTAAAGAAAAATGGGCTACTGCTCAGTTTTTTGAAAAATCCGGTATTTCGTGCATTCTGAAGGTGCGGGGCGGGCTGTTCAAAAAATGAAAATTCAAAATTTTGTCAAGAAATGCTATAAAAAGGTATAGTTTGCACTTTCTATAGCGAACATATGAAAAAGAGGTAGGCGTTGTAAAGAAAAATGGGCTAGTACTCAGTTTTTTGAAAAATCCGGTATTTCGTGCATTCTGAAGGTGCGGACTGTTCAAAAAATCAAAATTCAAAATTTTGTCATGAAATGCTATAAAAAGGTATAGTTTGCACTTTTTATAGCGAACATATGAAAAAGAGGTAGGCGTTGTAAAGAAAAATGGGCTAGTACTCAGTTTTTGAAAAATCCGGTATTTCGTGCGTTCTGAAGGTGCGGACTGTTCAAAAAATGAAAATTCAAAATTTTGTCATGAAATGCTATTAAAAGGTATAGTTTGCACTTTCTATAGCGAACATATGAAAAAGAGGTAGGCGTTGTAAAGAAAAATGGGCTAGTACTCAGTTTTTTGAAAAATCCGGTATTTCGTGCATTCTGAAGGTGCGGACTGTTCAAAAAATCAAAATTCAAAATTTTGTCAAGAAATGCTATAAAAAAGGTATAGTTTGCACTTTCTATAGCGAACATATGAAAAAGAGGTAGGCGTTGTAAAGAAAAATGGGCTACTACTCAGTTTTTTGAAAAATCCGGTATTTCGTGCGTTCTGAAGGTGCGGACTGTTCAAAAAATCAAAATTCAAAATTTTGTCAACAAATGCTATAAAAAGGTATAGTTTGCACTTTCTATAGCGAACATATGAAAAAAAGGTAGGCGTTGTAAAGAAAAATGGGCTAGTACTCAGTTTTTTGAAAAATCCGGTATTTCGTGCATTCTGAAGGTGCGGACTGTTCAAAAAATCAAAATTCAAAATTTTGTCATGAAATGCTATAAAAAGGTATAGTTTGCACTTTCTATAGCGAACATATGAAAAAGAGGTAGGCGTTGTAAAGAAAAATGGGCTAGTACTCGATTTTTTGAAAAATCCGGTATTTCGTGCATTCTGAAGGTGCGGACTGTTCAAAAAATCAAAATTCAAAATTTTGTCATGAAATGCTATAAAAAGGTATAGTTTGCACTTTCTATAGCGAACATATGAAAAAGAGGTAGGCGTTGTAAAGAAAAATGGGCTACTACTCAGTTTTTTGAAAAATCCGGTATTTCGTGCATTCTGAAGGTGCGGACTGTTCAAAAAATGAAAATTCAAAATTTTGTCAAGAAATGCTATAAAAAGGTATAGTTTGCACTTTCTATAGCGAAAATATGAAAAAGAGGTAGGCGTTGTAAAGAAAAATGGGCTACTGCTCAGTTTTTTGAAAAATCCGGTATTTCGTGCATTCTGAAGGTGCGGACTGTTCAAAAAATCAAAATTCAAAATTTTGTCATGAAATGCTATAAAAAGGTATAGTTTGCACTTTCTATAGCGAACATATGAAAAAGAGGTAGGCGTTGTAAAGAAAAATGGGCTAGTACTCAGTTTTTTGAAAAATCCGGTATTTCGTGCATTCTGAAGGTGCGGACTGCTCAAAAAATCAAAATTCAAAATTTTGTCATGAAATGCTATAAAAAGGTATAGTTTGCACTTTCTATAGCGAACATATGAAAAAGAGGTAGGCGTTGTAAAGAAAAATGGGCTAGTACTCAGTTTTTTGAAAAATCCGGTATTTCGTGCATTCTGAAGGTGCGGACTGTTCAAAAAATCAAAATTCAAAATTTTGTCAAGAAATGCTATAAAAAAGGTATAGTTTGCACTTTCTATAGCGAACATATGAAAAAGAGGTAGGCGTTGTAAAGAAAAATGGGCTAGTACTCAGTTTTTTAAAAAATCCGGTATTTCGTGCATTCTGAAGGTGCGGACTGTTCAAAAAATCAAAATTCAAAATTTTGTCAAGAAATGCTATAAAAAAGGTATAGTTTGCACTTTCTATAGCGAACATATGAAAAAGAGGTAGGCGTTGTAAAGAAAAATGGGCTACTACTCAGTTTTTTGAAAAATCCGGTATTTCGTACATTCTGAAGGTGCGGACTGTTCAAAAAATCAAAATTCAAAATTTTGTCAACAAATGCTATAAAAAGGTATAGTTTGCACTTTCTATAGCGAACATATGAAAAAGAGGTAGGCGTTGTAAAGAAAAATAGGCTAGTACTCAGTTTTTTGAAAAATCCGGTATTTCGTGCATTCTGAAGGTGCGGACTGTTCAAAAAATCAAAATTCAAAATTTTGTCATGAAATGCTATAAAAAGGTATAGTTTGCACTTTCTATAGCGAACATATGAAAAAGAGGTAGGCGTTGTAAAGAAAAATGGGCTAGTACTCGATTTTTTGAAAAATCCGGTATTTCGTGCATTCTGAAGGTGCGGACTGTTCAAAAAATCAAAATTCAAAATTTTGTCATGAAATGCTATAAAAAGGTATAGTTTGCACTTTCTATAGCGAACATATGAAAAAGAGGTAGGCGTTGTAAAGAAAAATGGGCTACTACTCAGTTTTTTGAAAAATCCGGTATTTCGTGCATTCTGAAGGTGCGGACTGTTCAAAAAATGAAAATTCAAAATTTTGTCAAGAAATGCTATAAAAAGGTATAGTTTGCACTTTCTATAGCGAAAATATGAAAAAGAGGTAGGCGTTGTAAAGAAAAAATGGGCTACTGCTCAGTTTTTTGAAAAATCCGGTATTTCGTGCATTCTGAAGGTGCGGACTGTTCAAAAATCAAAATTCAAAATTTTGTCATGAAATGCTATAAAAAGGTATAGTTTGCACTTTCTATAGCGAACATATGAAAAAGAGGTAGGCGTTGTAAAGAAAAATGGGCTAGTACTCAGTTTATTGAAAAATTCGGTATTTCGTGCATTCTGAAGGTGCGGACTGTTCAAAAAATGAAAATTCAAAATTTTGTCAAGAAATGCTATAAAAAGGTATAGTTTGCACTTTCTATAGCGAACATATGAAAAAGAGATAGGCGTTGTAAAGAAAAATGGGCTAGTACTCAGTTTTTTGAAAAATCCGGTATTTCGTGCATTCAGAAGGTGCGGACTGCTCAAAAAATCAAAATTCAAAATTTTGTCATGAAATGCTATAAAAAGGTATAGTTTGCACTTTTTATAGCGAACATATGAAAAAGAGGTAGGCGTTGTAAAGAAAAATGGGCTAGTACTCAGTTTTTTGAAAAATCCGGTATTTCGTGCGTTCTGAAGGTGCGGACTGTTCAAAAAATGAAAATTCAAAATTTTGTCATGAAATGCTATAAAAAGGTATAGTTTACACTTTCTATAGCGAACATATGAAAAAGAGGTAGGCGTTGTAAAGAAAAATGGGCTAGTACTCAGTTTTTTGAAAAATCCGGTATTTCGTGCATTCTGAAGGTGCGGACTGTTCAAAAAATCAAAATTCAAAATTTTGTCAAGAAATGCTATAAAAAAGGTATAGTTTGCACTTTCTATAGCGAACATATGAAAAAGAGGTAGGCGTTGTAAAGAAAAATGGGCTACTACTCAGTTTTTTGAAAAATCCGGTATTTCGTGCATTCTGAAGGTGCGGACTGTTCAAAAAATCAAAATTCAAAATTTTGTCAACAAATGCTATAAAAAGGTATAGTTTGCACTTTCTATAGCGAACATATGAAAAAGAGATAGGCGTTGTAAAGAAAAATGGGCTAGTACTCAGTTTTTTGAAAAATCCGGTATTTCGTGCATTCAGAAGGTGCGGACTGCTCAAAAAATCAAATTCAAAATTTTGTCATGAAATGCTATAAAAAGGTATAGTTTGCACTTTTTATAGCGAACATATGAAAAAGAGGTAGGCGTTGTAAAGAAAAATGGGCTAGTACTCAGTTTTTTGAAAAATCCGGTATTTCGTGCGTTCTGAAGGTGCGGACTGTTCAAAAAATGAAAATTCAAAATTTTGTCATGAAATGCTATAAAAAGGTATAGTTTGCACTTTCTATAGCGAACATATGAAAAAGAGGTAGGCGTTGTAAAGAAAAATGGGCTAGTACTCAGTTTTTTGAAAAATCCGGTATTTCGTGCATTCTGAAGGTGCGGACTGTTCAAAAAATCAAAATTCAAAATTTTGTCAAGAAATGCTATAAAAAAGGTATAGTTTGCACTTTCTATAGCGAACATATGAAAAAGAGGTAGGCGTTGTAAAGAAAAATGGGCTAGTACTCAGTTTTTTGAAAAATCCGGTATTTCGTGCGTTCTGAAGGTGCGGACTGTTCAAAAAATGAAAATTCAAAATTTTGTCAAGAAATGCTATAAAAAGGTATAGTTTGCACTTTCTATAGCGAACATATGAAAAAGAGATAGGCGTTGTAAAGAAAAATGGGCTAGTACTCAGTTTTTTGAAAAATCCGGTATTTCGTGCATTCAGAAGGTGCGGACTGCTCAAAAAATCAAAATTCAAAATTTTGTCATGAAATGCTATAAAAAGGTATAGTTTGCACTTTTTATAGCGAACATATGAAAAAGAGGTAGGCGTTGTAAAGAAAAATGGGCTAGTACTCAGTTTTTTGAAAAATCCGGTATTTCGTGCGTTCTGAAGGTGCGGACTGTTCAAAAAATGAAAATTCAAAATTTTGTCATGAAATGCTATAAAAAGGTATAGTTTACACTTTCTATAGCGAACATACGAAAAAGAGGTAGGCGTTGTAAAGAAAAATGGGCTAGTAATCAGTTTTTTGAAAAATCCGGTATTTCGTGCATTCTGAAGGTGCGGACTGTTCAAAAAATCAAAATTCAAAATTTTGTCAAGAAATGCTATAAAAAAGGTATAGTTTGCACTTTCTATAGCGAACATATGAAAAAGAGGTAGGCGTTGTAAAGAAAAATGGGCTACTACTCAGTTTTTTGAAAAATCCGGTATTTCGTGCATTATGAAGGTGCGGACTGTTCAAAAAATCAAAATTCAAAATTTTGTCAACAAATGCTATAAAAAGGTATAGTTTGCACTTTCTATAGCGAACATATGAAAAAGAGATAGGCGTTGTAAAGAAAAATGGGCTAGTACTCAGTTTTTTGAAAAATCCGGTATTTCGTGCATTCTGAAGGTGCGGACTGTTCAAAAAATCAAAATTCAAAATTTTGTCAAGAAATGCTATAAAAAAGGTATAGTTTGCACTTTCTATAGCGAACATATGAAAAAGAGGTAGGCGTTGTAAAGAAAAATGGGCTAGTACTCAGTTTTTTGAAAAATCCGGTATTTCGTGCATTCTGAAGGTGCGGACTGTTCAAAAAATCAAAATTCAAAATTTTGTCAAGAAATACTATAAAAAAGGTATAGTTTGCACTTTCTATAGCGAACATATGAAAAAGAGGTAGGCGTTGTAAAGAAAAATGGGCTACTACTCAGTTTTTTGAAAAATCCGGTATTTCGTGCATTCTGAAGGTGCGGACTGTTCAAAAAATCAAAATTCAAAATTTTGTCAACAAATGCTATAAAAAGGTATAGTTTGCACTTTCTATAGCGAACATATGAAAAAAAGGTAGGCGTTGTAAAGAAAAATGGGCTAGTACTCAGTTTTTTGAAAAATCCGGTATTTCGTGCATTCTGAAGGTGCGGACTGTTCAAAAAATCAAAATTCAAAATTTTGTCATGAAATGCTATAAAAAGGTATAGTTTGCACTTTCTATAGCGAACATATGAAAAAGAGGTAGGCGTTGTAAAGAAAAATGGGCTAGTACTCGATTTTTTGAAAAATCCGGTATTTCGTGCATTCTGAAGGTGCGGACTGTTCAAAAAATCAAAATTCAAAATTTTGTCATGAAATGCTATAAAAAGGTATAGTTTGCACTTTCTATAGCGAACATATGAAAAAGAGGTAGGCGTTGTAAAGAAAAATGGGCTACTACTCAGTTTTTTGAAAAATCCGGTATTTCGTGCATTCTGAAGGTGCGGACTGTTCAAAAAATCAAAATTCAAAATTTTGTCAACAAATGCTATAAAAAGGTATAGTTTGCACTTTCTATAGCGAAAATATGAAAAAGAGGTAGGCGTTGTAAAGAAAAATGGGCTACTGCTCAGTTTTTTGAAAAATCCGGTATTTCGTGCATTCTGAAGGTGCGGACTGTTCAAAAAATCAAAATTCAAAATTTTGTCATGAAATGCTATAAAAAGGTATAGTTTGCACTTTCTATAGCGAACATATGAAAAAGAGGTAGGCGTTGTCAAGAAAAATGGGCTACTACTCAGTTTTTTGAAAAATCCGGTATTTCGTGCATTCTGAAGGTGCGGACTGTTCAAAAAATCAAAATTCAAAATTTTGTCAACAAATGCTATAAAAAGGTATTGTTTGCACTTTCTATAGCGAACATATGAAAAAGAGATAGGCGTTGTAAAGAAAAATGGGCTAGTACTCAGTTTTTTGAAAAATCCGGTATTTCGTGCATTCAGAAGGTGCGGACTGCTCAAAAAATCAGAATTCAAAATTTTGTCATGAAATGCTATAAAAAGGTATAGTTTGCACTTTTTATAGCGAACATATGAAAAAGAGGTAGGCGTTGTAAAGAAAAATGGGCTAGTACTCAGTTTTTTGAAAAATCCGGTATTTCGTGCGTTCTGAAGGTGCGGACTGTTCAAAAAATGAAAATTCAAAATTTTGTCATGAAATGCTATAAAAAGGTATAGTTTGCACTTTCTATAGCGAACATATGAAAAAGAGGTAGGCGTTGTAAAGAAAAATGGGCTAGTACTCAGTTTTTTGAAAAATCCGGTATTTCGTGCATTCTGAAGGTGCGGACTGTTCAAAAAATCAAAATTCAAAATTTTGTCAAGAAATGCTATAAAAAAGGTATAGTTTGCACTTTCTATAGCGAACATATGAAAAAGAGGTAGGCGTTGTAAAGAAAAATGGGCTAGTACTCAGTTTTTTGAAAAATCCGGTATTTCGTGCATTCTGAAGGTGCGGACTGTTCAAAAAATCAAAATTCAAAATTTTGTCAAGAAATACTATAAAAAAGGTATAGTTTGCACTTTCTATAGCGAACATATGAAAAAGAGGTAGGCGTTGTAAAGAAAAATGGGCTACTACTCAGTTTTTTGAAAAATCCGGTATTTCGTGCATTCTGAAGGTGCGGACTGTTCAAAAAATCAAAATTCAAAATTTTGTCAACAAATGCTATAAAAAGGTATAGTTTGCACTTTCTATAGCGAACATATGAAAAAAAGGTAGGCGTTGTAAAGAAAAATGGGCTAGTACTCAGTTTTTTGAAAAATCCGGTATTTCGTGCATTCTGAAGGTGCGGACTGTTCAAAAAATCAAAATTCAAAATTTTGTCATGAAATGCTATAAAAAGGTATAGTTTGCACTTTCTATAGCGAACATATGAAAAAGAGGTAGGCGTTGTAAAGAAAAATGGGCTAGTACTCAGTTTTTTGAAAAATCCGGTATTTCGTGCGTTCTGAAGGTGCGGACTGTTCAAAAAATGAAAATTCAAAATTTTGTCATGAAATGCTATAAAAAGGTATAGTTTGCACTTTCTATAGCGAACATATGAAAAAGAGGTAGGCGTTGTAAAGAAAAATGGGCTAGTACTCAGTTTTTTGAAAAATCCGGTATTTCGTGCATTCTGAAGGTGCGGACTGTTCAAAAAATCAAAATTCAAAATTTTGTCAAGAAATGCTATAAAAAAGGTATAGTTTGCACTTTCTATAGCGAACATATGAAAAAGAGGTAGGCGTTGTAAAGAAAAATGGGCTAGTACTCAGTTTTTTGAAAAATCCGGTATTTCGTGCATTCTGAAGGTGCGGACTGTTCAAAAAATCAAAATTCAAAATTTTGTCAAGAAATACTATAAAAAAGGTATAGTTTGCACTTTCTATAGCGAACATATGAAAAAGAGGTAGGCGTTGTAAAGAAAAATGGGCTACTACTCAGTTTTTTGAAAAATCCGGTATTTCGTGCATTCTGAAGGTGCGGACTGTTCAAAAAATCAAAATTCAAAATTTTGTCAACAAATGCTATAAAAAGGTATAGTTTGCACTTTCTATAGCGAACATATGAAAAAAAGGTAGGCGTTGTAAAGAAAAATGGGCTAGTACTCAGTTTTTTGAAAAATCCGGTATTTCGTGCATTCTGAAGGTGCGGACTGCTCAAAAAATCAAAATTCAAAATTTTGTCATGAAATGCTATAAAAAGGTATAGTTTGCACTTTTTATAGCGAACATATGAAAAAGAGGTAGGCGTTGTAAAGAAAAATGGGCTAGTACTCAGTTTTTTGAAAAATCCGGTATTTCGTACATTCTGAAGGTGCGGACTGTTCAAAAAATCAAAATTCAAAATTTTGTCAAGAAATACTATAAAAAAGGTATAGTTTGCACTTTCTATAGCGAACATATGAAAAAGAGGTAGGCGTTGTAAAGAAAAATGGGCTACTACTCAGTTTTTTGAAAAATCCGGTATTTCGTGCATTCTGAAGGTGCGGACTGTTCAAAAAATCAAAATTCAAAATTTTGTCAACAAATGCTATAAAAAGGTATAGTTTGCACTTTCTATAGCGAACATATGAAAAAAAGGTAGGCGTTGTAAAGAAAAATGGGCTAGTACTCAGTTTTTTGAAAAATCCGGTATTTCGTGCATTCTGAAGGTGCGGACTGTTCAAAAAATCAAAATTCAAAATTTTGTCATGAAATGCTATAAAAAGGTATAGTTTGCACTTTCTATAGCGAACATATGAAAAAGAGGTAGGCGTTGTAAAGAAAAATGGGCTAGTACTCGATTTTTTGAAAAATCCGGTATTTCGTGCATTCTGAAGGTGCGGACTGTTCAAAAAATCAAAATTCAAAATTTTGTCATGAAATGCTATAAAAAGGTATAGTTTGCACTTTCTATAGCGAACATATGAAAAAGAGGTAGGCGTTGTAAAGAAAAATGGGCTAGTACTCGATTTTTTGAAAAATCCGGTATTTCGTGCATTCTGAAGGTGCGGACTGTTCAAAAAATCAAAATTCAAAATTTTGTCATGAAATGCTATAAAAAGGTATAGTTTGCACTTTCTATAGCGAACATATGAAAAAGAGGTAGGCGTTGTAAAGAAAAATGGGCTACTACTCAGTTTTTTGAAAAATCCGGTATTTCGTGCATTCTGAAGGTGCGGACTGTACAAAAAATCAAAATTCAAAATTTTGTCAACAAATGCTATAAAAAGGTATAGTTTGCACTTTCTATAGCGAACATATGAAAAAGAGATAGGCGTTGTAAAGAAAAATGGGCTAGTACTCAGTTTTTTGAAAAATCCGGTATTTCGTGCATTCAGAAGGTGCGGACTGCTCAAAAAATCAAAATTCAAAATTTTGTCATGAAATGCTATAAAAAGGTATAGTTTGCACTTTTTATAGCGAACATATGAAAAAGAGGTAGGCGTTGTAAAGAAAAATGGGCTAGTACTCAGTTTTTTGAAAAATCCGGTATTTCGTGCGTTCTGAAGGTGCGGACTGTTCAAAAAATGAAAATTCAAAATTTTGTCATGAAATGCTATAAAAAGGTATAGTTTGCACTTTCTATAGCGAACATATGAAAAAGAGGTAGGCGTTGTAAAGAAAAATGGGCTAGTACTCAGTTTTTTGAAAAATCCGGTATTTCGTGCATTCTGAAGGTGCGGACTGTTCAAAAAATCAAAATTCAAAATTTTGTCAAGAAATGCTATAAAAAAGGTATAGTTTGCAC
Organism: Petunia secreta; assembly: GCA_029990175.1. Taxonomy (NCBI): domain Eukaryota; kingdom Viridiplantae; phylum Streptophyta; class Magnoliopsida; order Solanales; family Solanaceae; genus Petunia; species Petunia secreta. The sequence goes on along the minus strand of JARKIP010000191.1, from coordinate 13,518 downwards.
TTTCTATAGCGAACATATGAAAAAGAGGTAGGCGTTGTAAAGAAAAATGGGCTAGTACTCAGTTTTTTGAAAAATCCGGTATTTCGTGCATTCTGAAGGTGCGGACTGTTCAAAAAATCAAAATTCAAAATTTTGTCAAGAAATACTATAAAAAAGGTATAGTTTGCACTTTCTATAGCGAACATATGAAAAAGAGGTAGGCGTTGTAAAGAAAAATGGGCTACTACTCAGTTTTTTGAAAAATCCGGTATTTCGTGCATTCTGAAGGTGCGGACTGTTCAAAAAATCAAAATTCAAAATTTTGTCAACAAATGCTATAAAAAGGTATAGTTTGCACTTTCTATAGCGAACATATGAAAAAAAGGTAGGCGTTGTAAAGAAAAATGGGCTAGTACTCAGTTTTTTGAAAAATCCGGTATTTCGTGCATTCTGAAGGTGCGGACTGTTCAAAAAATCAAAATTCAAAATTTTGTCATGAAATGCTATAAAAAGGTATAGTTTGCACTTTCTATAGCGAACATATGAAAAAGAGGTAGGCGTTGTAAAGAAAAATGGGCTAGTACTCGATTTTTTGAAAAATCCGGTATTTCGTGCATTCTGAAGGTGCGGACTGTTCAAAAAATGAAAATTCAAAATTTTGTCAAGAAATGCTATAAAAAGGTATAGTTTGCACTTTCTATAGCGAAAATATGAAAAAGAGGTAGGCGTTGTAAAGAAAAATGGGCTACTGCTCAGTTTTTTGAAAAATCCGGTATTTCGTGCATTCTGAAGGTGCGGACTGTTCAAAAAATCAAAATTCAAAATTTTGTCATGAAATGCTATAAAAAGGTATAGTTTGCACTTTCTATAGCGAACATATGAAAAAGAGGTAGGCGTTGTAAAGAAAAATGGGCTACTACTCAGTTTTTTGAAAAATCCGGTATTTCGTGCATTCTGAAGGTGCGGACTGTTCAAAAAATCAAAATTCAAAATTTTGTCAACAAATGCTATAAAAAGGTATAGTTTGCACTTTCTATAGCGAACATATGAAAAAGAGATAGGCGTTGTAAAGAAAAATGGGCTAGTACTCAGTTTTTTGAAAAATCCGGTATTTCGTGCATTCAGAAGGTGCGGACTGCTCAAAAAATCAGAATTCAAAATTTTGTCATGAAATGCTATAAAAAGGTATAGTTTGCACTTTTTATAGCGAACATATGAAAAAGAGGTAGGCGTTGTAAAGAAAAATGGGCTAGTACTCAGTTTTTTGAAAAATCCGGTATTTCGTGCGTTCTGAAGGTGCGGACTGTTCAAAAAATGAAAATTCAAAATTTTGTCATGAAATGCTATAAAAAGGTATAGTTTGCACTTTCTATAGCGAACATATGAAAAAGAGGTAGGCGTTGTAAAGAAAAATGGGCTAGTACTCAGTTTTTTGAAAAATCCGGTATTTCGTGCATTCTGAAGGTGCGGACTGTTCAAAAAATCAAAATTCAAAATTTTGTCAAGAAATGCTATAAAAAAGGTATAGTTTGCACTTTCTATAGCGAACATATGAAAAAGAGGTAGGCGTTGTAAAGAAAAATGGGCTACTACTCAGTTTTTTGAAAAATCCGGTATTTCGTGCATTCTGAAGGTGCGGACTGTTCAAAAAATCAAAATTCAAAATTTTGTCAACAAATGCTATAAAAAGGTATAGTTTGCACTTTCTATAGCGAACATATGAAAAAAAGGTAGGCGTTGTAAAGAAAAATGGGCTAGTACTCAGTTTTTTGAAAAATCCGGTATTTCGTGCATTCTGAAGGTGCGGACTGTTCAAAAAATCAAAATTCAAAATTTTGTCATGAAATGCTATAAAAAGGTATAGTTTGCACTTTCTATAGCGAACATATGAAAAAGAGGTAGGCGTTGTAAAGAAAAATGAGCTAGTACTCGATTTTTTGAAAAATCCGGTATTTCGTGCATTCTGAAGGTGCGGACTGTTCAAAAAATCAAAATTCAAAATTTTGTCATGAAATGCTATAAAAAGGTATAGTTTGCACTTTCTATAGCGAACATATGAAAAAGAGGTAGGCGTTGTAAAGAAAAATGGGCTACTACTCAGTTTTTTGAAAAATCCGGTATTTCGTGCATTCTGAAGGTGCGGACTGTTCAAAAAATGAAAATTCAAAATTTTGTCAAGAAATGCTATAAAAAGGTATAGTTTGCACTTTTTATAGCGAAAATATGAAAAAGAGGTAGGCGTTGTAAAGAAAAATGGGCTACTGCTCAGTTTTTTGAAAAATCCGGTATTTCGTGCATTCTGAAGGTGCGGACTGTTCAAAAAATCATAATTCAAAATTTTGTCATGAAATGCTATAAAAAGGTATAGTTTGCACTTTCTATAGCGAAAATATGAAAAAGAGGTAGGCGTTGTAAAGAAAAATGGGCTAGTACTCAGTTTTTTGAAAAATCCGGTATTTCGTGCATTCTGAAGGTGCGGACTGTTCAAAAAATCAAAATTCAAAATTTTGTCATGAAATGCTATAAAAAGGTATAGTTTGCACTTTCTATAGCGAACATATGAAAAAGAGGTAGGCGTTGTAAAGAAAAATGGGCTAGTACTCAGTTTTTTGAAAAATCCGGTATTTCGTGCATTCTGAAGGTGCGGACTGCTCAAAAAATCAAAATTCAAAATTTTGTCATGAAATGCTATAAAAAGGTATAGTTTGCACTTTCTATAGCGAACATATGAAAAAGAGGTAGGCGTTGTAAAGAAAAATGGGCTAGTACTCAGTTTTTTGAAAAATCCGGTATTTCGTGCATTCTGAAGGTGCGGACTGTTCAAAAAATCAAAATTCAAAATTTTGTCAAGAAATGCTATAAAAAAGGTATAGTTTGCACTTTCTATAGCGAACATATGAAAAAGAGGTAGGCGTTGTAAAGAAAAATGGGCTAGTACTCAGTTTTTTGAAAAATCCGGTATTTCGTGCATTCTGAAGGTGCGGACTGTTCAAAAAATCAAAATTCAAAATTTTGTCAAGAAATGCTATAAAAAGGTATAGTTTGCACTTTCTATAGCGAAAATATGAAAAAGAGGTAGGCGTTGTAAAGAAAAAATGGGCTACTGCTCAGTTTTTTGAAAAATCCGGTATTTCGTGCATTCTGAAGGTGCGGACTGTTCAAAAATCAAAATTCAAAATTTTGTCATGAAATGCTATAAAAAGGTATAGTTTGCACTTTCTATAGCGAACATATGAAAAAGAGGTAGGCGTTGTAAAGAAAAATGGGCTAGTACTCAGTTTATTGAAAAATTCGGTATTTCGTGCATTCTGAAGGTGCGGACTGTTCAAAAAATGAAAATTCAAAATTTTGTCAAGAAATGCTATAAAAAGGTATAGTTTGCACTTTCTATAGGAAACATATGAAAAAGAGGTAGGCGTTGTAAAGAAAAATGGGCTAGTACTCAGTTTTTTGAAAAATCCGGTATTTCGTGCATTCTGAAGGTGCGGACTGTTCAAAAAATCAAAATTCAAAATTTTGTCATGAAATGCTATAAAAAGGTATAGTTTGCACTTTCTATAGCGAACATATGAAAAAGAGGTAGGCGTTGTAAAGAAAAATGGGCTAGTACTCAGTTTTTTGAAAAATCCGGTATTTCGTACATTCTGAAGGTGCGGACTGCTCAAAAAATCAAAATTCAAAATTTTGTCATGAAATGCTATAAAAAGGTATAGTTTGCACTTTCTATAGCGAACATATGAAAAAGAGGTAGGCGTTGTAAAGAAAAATGGGCTAGTACTCAGTTTTTTGAAAAATCCGGTATTTCGTGCATTCTGAAGGTGCGGACTGTTCAAAAAATCAAAATTCAAAATTTTGTCAAGAAATGCTATAAAAAAGGTATAGTTTGCACTTTCTATAGCGAACATATGAAAAAGAGTTAGGCGTTGTAAAGAAAAATGGGCTAGTACTCAGTTTTTTGAAAAATCCGGTATTTCGTGAAGGTGCGGACTGTTCAAAAAATCAAAATTCAAAATTTTGTCAAGAAATGCTATAAAAAAGGTATAGTTTGCACTTTCTATAGCGAACATATGAAAAAGAGGTAGGCGTTGTAAAGAAAAATGGGCTACTACTCAGTTTTTTGAAAAATCCGGTATTTCGTACATTCTGAAGGTGCGGACTGTTCAAAAAATCAAAATTCAAAATTTTGTCAACAAATGCTATAAAAAGGTATAGTTTGCACTTTCTATAGCGAACATATGAAAAAGAGGTAGGCGTTGTAAAGAAAAATGGGCTACTACTCAGTTTTTTGAAAAATCCGGTATTTCGTGCATTCTGAAGGTGCGGACTGTTCAAAAAATCAAAATTCAAAATTTTGTCATGAAATGCTATAAAAAGGTATAGTTTGCACTTTCTGTAGCGAACATATGAAAAAGAGGTAGGCGTTGTAAAGAAAAATGGGCTAGTACTCAGTTTATTGAAAAATTCGGTATTTCGTGCATTCTGAAGGTGCGGACTGTTCAAAAAATCAAAATTCAAAATTTTGTCATGAAATGCTATAAAAAGGTATAGTTTGCACTTTCTATAGCGAACATATGAAAAAGAGGTAGGCGTTGTAAAGAAAAATGGGCTACTGCTCAGTTTTTTGAAAAATCCGGTATTTCGTGCATTCTGAAGGTGCGGACTGTTCAAAAAATCATAATTCAAAATTTTGTCATGAAATGCTATAAAAAGGTATAGTTTGCACTTTCTATAGCGAAAATATGAAAAAGAGGTAGGCGTTGTAAAGAAAAATGGGCTAGTACTCAGTTTTTTGAAAAATCCGGTATTTCGTGCATTCTGAAGGTGCGGACTGTTCAAAAAATCAAAATTCAAAATTTTGTCATGAAATGCTATAAAAAGGTATAGTTTGCACTTTCTATAGCGAACATATGAAAAAGAGGTAGGCGTTGTAAAGAAAAATGGGCTAGTACTCAGTTTTTTGAAAAATCCGGTATTTCGTGCATTCTGAAGGTGCGGACTGCTCAAAAAATCAAAATTCAAAATTTTGTCATGAAATGCTATAAAAAGGTATAGTTTGCACTTTCTATAGCGAACATATGAAAAAGAGGTAGGCGTTGTAAAGAAAAATGGGCTAGTACTCAGTTTTTTGAAAAATCCGGTATTTCGTGCATTCTGAAGGTGCGGACTGTTCAAAAAATCAAAATTCAAAATTTTGTCAAGAAATGCTATAAAAAAGGTATAGTTTGCACTTTCTATAGCGAACATATGAAAAAGAGGTAGGCGTTGTAAAGAAAAATGGGCTAGTACTCAGTTTTTTGAAAAATCCGGTATTTCGTGCATTCTGAAGGTGCGGACTGTTCAAAAAATCAAAATTCAAAATTTTGTCAAGAAATGCTATAAAAAGGTATAGTTTGCACTTTCTATAGCGAAAATATGAAAAAGAGGTAGGCGTTGTAAAGAAAAAATGGGCTACTGCTCAGTTTTTTGAAAAATCCGGTATTTCGTGCATTCTGAAGGTGCGGACTGTTCAAAAATCAAAATTCAAAATTTTGTCATGAAATGCTATAAAAAGGTATAGTTTGCACTTTCTATAGCGAACATATGAAAAAGAGGTAGGCGTTGTAAAGAAAAATGGGCTAGTACTCAGTTTATTGAAAAATTCGGTATTTCGTGCATTCTGAAGGTGCGGACTGTTCAAAAAATGAAAATTCAAAATTTTGTCAAGAAATGCTATAAAAAGGTATAGTTTGCACTTTCTATAGGAAACATATGAAAAAGAGGTAGGCGTTGTAAAGAAAAATGGGCTAGTACTCAGTTTTTTGAAAAATCCGGTATTTCGTGCATTCTGAAGGTGCGGACTGTTCAAAAAATCAAAATTCAAAATTTTGTCATGAAATGCTATAAAAAGGTATAGTTTGCACTTTCTATAGCGAACATATGAAAAAGAGGTAGGCGTTGTAAAGAAAAATGGGCTAGTACTCAGTTTTTTGAAAAATCCGGTATTTCGTACATTCTGAAGGTGCGGACTGCTCAAAAAATCAAAATTCAAAATTTTGTCATGAAATGCTATAAAAAGGTATAGTTTGCACTTTCTATAGCGAACATATGAAAAAGAGGTAGGCGTTGTAAAGAAAAATGGGCTAGTACTCAGTTTTTTGAAAAATCCGGTATTTCGTGCATTCTGAAGGTGCGGACTGTTCAAAAAATCAAAATTCAAAATTTTGTCAAGAAATGCTATAAAAAAGGTATAGTTTGCACTTTCTATAGCGAACATATGAAAAAGAGTTAGGCGTTGTAAAGAAAAATGGGCTAGTACTCAGTTTTTTGAAAAATCCGGTATTTCGTGAAGGTGCGGACTGTTCAAAAAATCAAAATTCAAAATTTTGTCAAGAAATGCTATAAAAAAGGTATAGTTTGCACTTTCTATAGCGAACATATGAAAAAGAGGTAGGCGTTGTAAAGAAAAATGGGCTACTACTCAGTTTTTTGAAAAATCCGGTATTTCGTACATTCTGAAGGTGCGGACTGTTCAAAAAATCAAAATTCAAAATTTTGTCAACAAATGCTATAAAAAGGTATAGTTTGCACTTTCTATAGCGAACATATGAAAAAGAGGTAGGCGTTGTAAAGAAAAATGGGCTACTACTCAGTTTTTTGAAAAATCCGGTATTTCGTGCATTCTGAAGGTGCGGACTGTTCAAAAGATCAAAATTCAAAATTTTGTCATGAAATGCTATAAAAAGGTATAGTTTGCACTTTCTGTAGCGAACATATGAAAAAGAGGTAGGCGTTGTAAAGAAAAATGGGCTAGTACTCAGTTTATTGAAAAATTCGGTATTTCGTGCATTCTGAAGGTGCGGACTGTTCAAAAAATCAAAATTCAAAATTTTGTCATGAAATGCTATAAAAAGGTATAGTTTGCACTTTCTATAGCGAACATATGAAAAAGAGGTAGGCGTTGTAAAGAAAAATGGGCTACTGCTCAGTTTTTTGAAAAATCCGGTATTTCGTGCATTCTGAAGGTGCGGACTGTTCAAAAAATCATAATTCAAAATTTTGTCATGAAATGCTATAAAAAGGTATAGTTTGCACTTTCTATAGCGAAAATATGAAAAAGAGGTAGGCGTTGTAAAGAAAAATGGGCTAGTACTCAGTTTTTTGAAAAATCCGGTATTTCGTGCATTCTGAAGGTGCGGACTGTTCAAAAAATCAAAATTCAAAATTTTGTCATGAAATGCTATAAAAAGGTATAGTTTGCACTTTCTATAGCGAACATATGAAAAAGAGGTAGGCGTTGTAAAGAAAAATGGGCTAGTACTCAGTTTTTTGAAAAATCCGGTATTTCGTGCATTCTGAAGGTGCGGACTGCTCAAAAAATCAAAATTCAAAATTTTGTCATGAAATGCTATAAAAAGGTATAGTTTGCACTTTCTATAGCGAACATATGAAAAAGAGGTAGGCGTTGTAAAGAAAAATGGGCTAGTACTCAGTTTTTTGAAAAATCCGGTATTTCGTGCATTCTGAAGGTGCGGACTGTTCAAAAAATCAAAATTCAAAATTTTGTCAAGAAATGCTATAAAAAAGGTATAGTTTGCACTTTCTATAGCGAACATATGAAAAAGAGGTAGGCGTTGTAAAGAAAAATGGGCTAGTACTCAGTTTTTTGAAAAATCCGGTATTTCGTGCATTCTGAAGGTGCGGACTGTTCAAAAAATCAAAATTCAAAATTTTGTCAAGAAATGCTATAAAAAGGTATAGTTTGCACTTTCTATAGCGAAAATATGAAAAAGAGGTAGGCGTTGTAAAGAAAAAATGGGCTACTGCTCAGTTTTTTGAAAAATCCGGTATTTCGTGCATTCTGAAGGTGCGGACTGTTCAAAAATCAAAATTCAAAATTTTGTCATGAAATGCTATAAAAAGGTATAGTTTGCACTTTCTATAGCGAACATATGAAAAAGAGGTAGGCGTTGTAAAGAAAAATGGGCTAGTACTCAGTTTATTGAAAAATTCGGTATTTCGTGCATTCTGAAGGTGCGGACTGTTCAAAAAATGAAAATTCAAAATTTTGTCAAGAAATGCTATAAAAAGGTATAGTTTGCACTTTCTATAGGAAACATATGAAAAAGAGGTAGGCGTTGTAAAGAAAAATGGGCTAGTACTCAGTTTTTTGAAAAATCCGGTATTTCGTGCATTCTGAAGGTGCGGACTGTTCAAAAAATCAAAATTCAAAATTTTGTCATGAAATGCTATAAAAAGGTATAGTTTGCACTTTCTATAGCGAACATATGAAAAAGAGGTAGGCGTTGTAAAGAAAAATGGGCTAGTACTCAGTTTTTTGAAAAATCCGGTATTTCGTACATTCTGAAGGTGCGGACTGCTCAAAAAATCAAAATTCAAAATTTTGTCATGAAATGCTATAAAAAGGTATAGTTTGCACTTTCTATAGCGAACATATGAAAAAGAGGTAGGCGTTGTAAAGAAAAATGGGCTAGTACTCAGTTTTTTGAAAAATCCGGTATTTCGTGCATTCTGAAGGTGCGGACTGTTCAAAAAATCAAAATTCAAAATTTTGTCAAGAAATGCTATAAAAAAGGTATAGTTTGCACTTTCTATAGCGAACATATGAAAAAGAGTTAGGCGTTGTAAAGAAAAATGGGCTAGTACTCAGTTTTTTGAAAAATCCGGTATTTCGTGAAGGTGCGGACTGTTCAAAAAATCAAAATTCAAAATTTTGTCAAGAAATGCTATAAAAAAGGTATAGTTTGCACTTTCTATAGCGAACATATGAAAAAGAGGTAGGCGTTGTAAAGAAAAATGGGCTACTACTCAGTTTTTTGAAAAATCCGGTATTTCGTACATTCTGAAGGTGCGGACTGTTCAAAAAATCAAAATTCAAAATTTTGTCAACAAATGCTATAAAAAGGTATAGTTTGCACTTTCTATAGCGAACATATGAAAAAGAGGTAGGCGTTGTAAAGAAAAATGGGCTACTACTCAGTTTTTTGAAAAATCCGGTATTTCGTGCATTCTGAAGGTGCGGACTGTTCAAAAAATCAAAATTCAAAATTTTGTCATGAAATGCTATAAAAAGGTATAGTTTGCACTTTCTGTAGCGAACATATGAAAAAGAGGTAGGCGTTGTAAAGAAAAATGGGCTAGTACTCAGTTTATTGAAAAATTCGGTATTTCGTGCATTCTGAAGGTGCGGACTGTTCAAAAAATCAAAATTCAAAATTTTGTCATGAAATGCTATAAAAAGGTATAGTTTGCACTTTCTATAGCGAACATATGAAAAAGAGGTAGGCGTTGTAAAGAAAAATGGGCTACTGCTCAGTTTTTTGAAAAATCCGGTATTTCGTGCATTCTGAATGTGCGGACTGTTCAAAAATCAAAATTCAAAATTTTGTCATGAAATGCTATAAAAAGGTATAGTTTGCACTTTCTATAGCGAACATATGAAAAAGAGGTAGGCGTTGTAAAGAAAAATGGGCTAGTACTCGGTTTTTTGAAAAATCCGGTATTTCGTGCATTCTGAAGGTGCGGACTGTTCAAAAAATCAAAATTCAAAATTTTGTCATGAAATGCTATAAAAAGGTATAGTTTGCACTTTCTATAGCGAAAATATGAAAAAGAGGTAGGCGTTGTAAAGAAAAATGGGCTACTGCTCAGTTTTTTGAAAAATCCGGTATTTCGTGCATTCTGAAGGTGCGGACTGTTCAAAAAATCAAAATTCAAAATTTTGTCAAGAAATGCTATAAAAAGGTATAGTTTGCACTTTCTATAGCGAAAATATGAAAAAGAGGTAGGCGTTGTAAAGAAAAATGGGCTACTGCTCAGTTTTTTGAAAAATCCGGTATTTCATGCATTCTGAAGGTGCGGACTGTTCAAAAATCAAAATTCAAAATTTTGTCATGAAATGCTATAAAAAGGTATAGTTTTCACTTTCTATAGCGAACATATGAAAAAGAGGTAGGCGTTGTAAAGAAAAATGGGCTAGTACTCAGTTTATTGAAAAATTCGGTATTTCGTGCATTCTGAAGGTGCGGACTGTTCAAAAAATGAAAATTCAAAATTTTGTCAAGAAATGCTATAAAAAGGTATAGTTTGCACTTTCTATAGGAAACATATGAAAAAGAGGTAGGCGTTGTAAAGAAAAATGGGCTAGTACTCAGTTTTTTGAAAAATCCGGTATTTCGTGCATTCTGAAGGTGCGGACTGTTCAAAAAATCAAAATTCAAAATTTTGTCATGAAATGCTATAAAAAGGTATAGTTTGCACTTTCTATAGCGAACATATGAAAAAGAGGTAGGCGTTGTAAAGAAAAATGGGCTAGTACTCAGTTTTTTGAAAAATCCGGTATTTCGTGCATTCTGAAGGTGCGGACTGCTCAAAAAATCAAAATTCAAAATTTTGTCATGAAATGCTATAAAAAGGTATAGTTTGCACTTTCTATAGCGAACATATGAAAAAGAGGTAGGCGTTGTAAAGAAAAATGGGCTAGTACTCAGTTTTTTGAAAAATCCGGTATTTCGTACATTCTGAAGGTGCGGACTGTTCAAAAAATCAAAATTCAAAATTTTGTCAACAAATGCTATAAAAAGGTATAGTTTGCACTTTCTATAGCGAACATATGAAAAAGAGGTAGGCGTTGTAAAGAAAAATGGGCTACTACTCAGTTTTTTGAAAAATCCGGTATTTCGTGCATTCTGAAGGTGCGGACTGTTCAAAAAATCAAAATTCAAAATTTTGTCATGAAATGCTATAAAAAGGTATAGTTTGCACTTTCTGTAGCGAACATATGAAAAAGAGGTAGGCGTTGTAAAGAAAAATGGGCTAGTACTCAGTTTATTGAAAAATTCGGTATTTCGTGCATTCTGAAGGTGCGGACTGTTCAAAAAATCAAAATTCAAAATTTTGTCATGAAATGCTATAAAAAGGTATAGTTTGCACTTTCTATAGCGAACATATGAAAAAGAGGTAGGCGTTGTAAAGAAAAATGGGCTACTGCTCAGTTTTTTGAAAAATCCGGTATTTCGTGCATTCTGAATGTGCGGACTGTTCAAAAATCAAAATTCAAAATTTTGTCATGAAATGCTATAAAAAGGTATAGTTTGCACTTTCTATAGCGAACATATGAAAAAGAGGTAGGCGTTGTAAAGAAAAATGGGCTAGTACTCAGTTTTTTGAAAAATCCGGTATTTCGTGCATTCTGAAGGTGCGGACTGTTCAAAAAATCAAAATTCAAAATTTTGTCATGAAATGCTATAAAAAGGTATAGTTTGCACTTTCTATAGCGAAAATATGAAAAAGAGGTAGGCGTTGTAAAGAAAAATGGGCTACTGCTCAGTTTTTTGAAAAATCCGGTATTTCGTGCATTCTGAAGGTGCGGACTGTTCAAAAAATCAAAATTCAAAATTTTGTCAAGAAATGCTATAAAAAGGTATAGTTTGCACTTTCTATAGCGAAAATATGAAAAAGAGGTAGGCGTTGTAAAGAAAAATGGGCTACTGCTCAGTTTTTTGAAAAATCCGGTATTTCATGCATTCTGAAGGTGCGGACTGTTCAAAAATCAAAATTCAAAATTTTGTCATGAAATGCTATAAAAAGGTATAGTTTGCACTTTCTATCGCGAACATATGAAAAAGAGGTAGGCGTTGTAAAGAAAAATGGGCTAGTACTCAGTTTATTGAAAAATTCGGTATTTCGTGCATTCTGAAGGTGCGGACTGTTCAAAAAATGAAAATTCAAAATTTTGTCAAGAAATGCTATAAAAAGGTATAGTTTGCACTTTCTATAGGAAACATATGAAAAAGAGGTAGGCGTTGTAAAGAAAAATGGGCTAGTACTCAGTTTTTTGAAAAATCTGGTATTTCGTGCATTCTGAAGGTGCGGAGGACTGTTCAAAAAATGAAAATTCAAAATTTTGTCAAGAAATGCTATAAAAAGGTATAGTTTGCACTTTTTATAACGAACATATGAAAAAGAGGTAGGCGTTGTAAAGAAAAATGGGCTAGTACTCAGTTTTTTGAAAAATCTGGTATTTCGTGCATTCTGAAGGTGCGGACTGTTCAAAAAATGAAAATTCAAAATTTTGTCAAGAAATGCTATATAAAGGTATAGTTTGCACTTTCTATAGCGAACATATGAAAAAGAGGTAGGCGTTGTAAATAAAAATGGGCTAGTACTCAGTTTTTTGAAAAATCTGGTATTTCGTGCATTCTGAAGGTGCGGACTGTTCAAAAAATGAAAATTCAAAATTTTGTCAAGAAATGCTATAAAAAGGTATAGTTTGCACTTTCTATAGCGAACATATGAAAAAGAGGTAGGCGTTGTAAAGAAAAATGGGCTAGTACTCAGTTTTTTGAAAAAATCTGGTATTTCGTGCATTCTGAAGGTGCGGACTGTTCAAAAAATGAAAATTCAAAATTTTGTCAAGAAATGCTATAAAAAGGTATAGTTTGCACTTTCTATAGCGAACATATGAAAAAGAGGTAGGCGTTGTAAAGAAAAATGGGCTAGTACTCAGTTTTTTGAAAAATCCGGTATTTCGTGCATTCTGAAGGTGCGGACTGTTCAAAAAATCAAAATTCAAAATTTTTTCAAGAAATGCTATAAAATGGTATAGTTTGCACTTTCTATCGCGAAATATGAAAAAGAGGTAGGCGTTGTAACGAAAAATGGGCTAGTACTCAGTTTTTTTAAAAATCTGGTATTTCGTGCATTCTGAAAGTGCGGACTGTTCAAAAAATAAAAATTCAAAATTTTGTCAAGAAATGCTATAAAAAGGTATAGTTTGCACTTTCTATCGCGAACATATGAAAAAGAGGTAGGCGTTGTAAAGAAAAATGGGCTATTACTCAGTTTTTTTTAAAAATCTGGTATTTCGTGCATTCTAAAGGTGCGGACTGTTCAAAAAATAAAAATTCAAAATTTATTAAAGAAATACTATAAAAAGGTATAGTTTGCAATTTCTATCGCGAACATATGAAAAAGAGGTAGGCGTTGTAAAGAAAAATGGGCTGGTACTCAGTTTTTTGAAAAATCTGGTATTTCGTGCATTCTGAAGGTGCGGACTGTTCAAAAAATGAAAATTCAAAATTTTGTCAAGAAATGCTATAAAAAGGTATAGTTTGCACTTTCTATCGCGAACATATGAAAAAGAGGTAGGCGTTGTAAAGAAAAATGGGCTAGTACTCAGTTTTTTGAAAAATGTGGTATTTCGTAAATTGTGAAGGTGCGGACTGTTCAAAAAATGAAAATTCAAAATTTTGTCAAGAAATGCTATAAAAAGGTATAGTTTGCACTTTCTATCGCGAACATATGAAAAAGAGGTAGGCGTTGTAAAGAAAAATGGGCTATTACTCAGTTTTTTTAAAAATCTGGTATTTCGTGCATTCTAAAGGTGCGGACTGTTCAAAAAATAAAAATTCAAAATTTATTAAAGAAATACTATAAAAAGGTATAGTTTGCAATTTCTATCGCGAACATATGAAAAAGAGGTAGGCGTTGTAAAGAAAAATGGGCTGGTACTCAGTTTTTTGAAAAATCTGGTATTTCGTG